>JAITYT010000192.1:426213-446849 GCA_025433975.1 Liostenogaster flavolineata
CGCATAAACTACATATAATTATATATATAAACTGTGGTATAATGTTGTGCGATGCATTTTAAAACAAGGCATAGCGTATTAACCGACGTCGCAATTTACACATTGATATCGTGTTCGTGTCGAGTTTATTGTATCGTTAAATTGGGTTCCTCGACGATAACGTTCCTCTAACTAGATTGTCTTTAGACTAAATCTAAAAAAGAAAACTCTAGAATAAACACTAGTTTCGCGCGTGACACTAAAAAGGTTAAATAGGATGCAACGTTTCAGTTTCTACTCTAGGACGTAGTTTAACCTCTTAGCTTTTGTGCGCGTAAAGGGCGTTGTTGCGCGATCGTTGCTCGATGTCCCCCACTATTAATTCCTTCCGCTAAAATGCCTTTCTCGTTCAACTTCGAACACAGTCAAGATTGTGCAAGTTTTGCGAAAGAAATCAGCACGACGTAGCGAAAATTCGAATATTTTACTGTTAATCATTGGTGTAATCAGTAGCGCAAGGAGCAAGCCACTATAGTGACTCTTCTTGCACTATCGATAAGAACGGTTACAAAGAGCCTCGTTATCGACAGTTTCGATGAATAAAAGCAATGGTACGCGCGTACTCGCCCCACACTGCTAATAAAACCGACCTTAACTGTACTCCAGCCGTATTTGTCCCTGACCGGCAGGAAGACTCGAAGAATAACGTTCTTTCGAGGCCTTCGAGAAGAGGCGGTCGGATATCGTCGTAAGTACGGAGTTTCGTTCGTAATTCCGTCGGATCGCGTGATTCTCGACGACCGTCTCGCAAGGACGTAGGCCACCCTGCGTCTGAAATAGAAAAGCCGGCCGCGAGCGTAAAGAACGGGAAGGTGTAAAGCTCGCTTATCGGCAAGAAGGCGTGGATCTCGTTGAAAGACGTACAATCTATCCGCGAGTCGTTGCAACGCTGCCGTAAATTTCAAGGCAATGCCGAACGTCTTCCTCGAGTAGGTGCCTATTCGAACGTAAATACGTGGCCACCATCCTGCCTACGGGAGCGTATGCGTGCCCACAATCGAGAGATAGTCCGGTTATCGAAACCTTGAAAAAGTATGGCATGCAATAGGAACGATTTATCGCGACATCGTAACGACCCTTTCGAAGTGGAAACGAGCGTTCGTTTCTCGAACGATTGCACCGTACAACGGAGACTCCCAGGTAACCGGCCATTGATACTGTTTCTATTTTACGGGGACTTCTTTAAACTTCGGTACCAATAAAGTCCAAGGACGGCGTCTTTCGTATATTAAAGACCGTATTATTGAAGTATCGTACATTTTGTATTATGTCGTTTGTGTCGAAGTAAAAAATTTGTTAAGATTATCTCGTACAGTCCAACCGAAATTGGTTCGATAATCTCAGGATGAATTCGCCATTATCCGTTAGAATTACGCGTAAGTAGAGACAAATTTGATCCGTGTTTATTCGCTGTCCCTAGGTAACTCCTACAATGATTTCTAATCCCCGCGACATTAGTGAAATTCATGAAAACGGATGAGAACAACGATACGCACTACAGATGCTTTCTCGCGGCTAAGTTATCCGGCGTTGCTGCAACGATTTTCCCAGGGGTTCCGAGTTCTTCGTTGCTACGAGTCATTAATGCGCCATGTTAATATCAAGAATTTCTTTGTTTGTATACATCAAAAGGAGGCTAGATCTTTTTAAGGACTACAAGAACTGACTGTATGTTCTGTATTCTCTTATCCGCCCTCGTTTTCGATTTCAGTCATTAATCGTCGATTGTATCACGGAAATCGACGGTACCAACATCGAGGTTTTTACGTAAAGTCTACCTTTAGTGAAGCAATTTCACGATAACTTTCACAGTTCGTTGAAGTTTCTAGCTTTTGGAGAACTCATAGCTCCTCTTTATGGATACACCGTTTTTCACGTAACTTCATAAAACGTGATCTTATATTCGAACTTTAAAATTGCTCTAGATTTTACGTGTTCCTTTTATTTCTTACTTATCTTTTCTTCATTTTCAACTTCTCGTTCTTCGATTATAGTTAACGTTTCATTATTTTTATATAATTTTCAATTTTCAAAGCACCCCCATCACTTTTCTTATTACACTTCCCGACAATGACTGAATCTTATTGGATTCACCTTCCGTTCTCTACCCTTTATTTCCATAATCGAATGAACATGTAAAATTCTACTGTCATCGATCGATACGAAGAAGAATAGCTAATGGTAACGACGCGCGATCGTTTCGCAGAAAAAAATTTGTATCCAACGCGATAAATAAAATAGAAAAATTCACCTCTCGATCCTTGTGCCAATGTTTGGGAAATTTTAAGGCATCGTTTCCTTCGCGCGAACATTCGTTATCCCTTTCGATATTCGCTGGTTGTCCTTCGACCGCGCCAACTTAAATAGGAGTAAAACGATCTGCCATTTTCCTCCCTTCCGATCGGGCGTTAGGCGAGTAGATAGACAGGTAGGAAATGGCGCTTCGAGAGCGAACAAAGCAATTGATTTTAACGCGGGCAGAGTTCCAAGGTACGCGAGAAAGGCCGGCTCCCGCGGGCTAAAAATTCACCGTAGATCCAGCTCGTTTCTGCGAACGGCGAAAGCAAATTTGTCATCGGACGTTCGACGTCTCGTCTCGTAATTCTTCGAGCCGTTCCTCGTCGTTTCGCCGATGTACAATTCGATGGTACGACGTTCGCGCTACTGTTCGCGACTTCGTCTTAAAATTAATCGCCGAGTGACAATTATTCGGTGTCGGTCCTATCTTCGAAATTAAAGAATACACGGATTTGTATTTTTACAAGAAAAAAAGAATGAAAGTGTTTATTTAACGAAGATCGCTTTCGCGTATTTTTTAAAAATAATTTCATTGCAAAATTTCGATAAGAGACGGAGAGGCTAATTAACCGATTAGATTTAATTAGCATTGCTTCTTATAAATTATTATGAAATATATCGATTAATAGTCAAATTAAGTCTTTAACGACGACGCTGACCGTAAAGTTTTTTCCAAAGTCCTTTTCCGATACCGTGTCCTTCCGTCCTTACATATTTAATACTCGTAATCTTACGAGCTTGGAGAAACGATGAAACTTTTACATTCGTGTATTTAAGAAAAATAATTTAACTACAAAACGTTAATAAAGGATAGGCAGATTAATTAGTCGATTAGGTTTGATTAGTATTGGTTCTTATCGATAATTATAATATCGATTAGTAGTCAAATTAAGATTGGCTTCCATGTATTTTTAACGAAGACACTGACTAGAGTTTTTTCCAAACTCCTTTTCCGATACCGCGACTTTCAGTCCTGACAGAAGCGTTTCGTTAGATTACGTGTTTAACGCTCGTAATCTTACGAGCTTGAAAGTAACCAACGATGATGAAAGCAGACGTTTAAAGGAGGCATCCGCTTTAAGCCTAATCCGCTGATAGATGACAGTGATATCGTTCTCTCGACTCGAATAACGAATTTTCGTGATATGGATTTACGTGTAATCGATGTTCCACTTTGTTTGCCCGAGAATCGATCGTAACGTTCGTAAAAATTATAGGTACGTACGTATTCGACGGAAAACAATATTCAATAAAAGAGTTTCGGAGTTCGGCCGTTTCGTTCGGTCATCGATCCGTCGCGTTGCTACCACGAATCGTGCTCCTACGTAATAAAAGCAATTTAGCATCGCAGTGGCCGTAACTCGCTCTTAAAATAAAAGAATACTCTTCATTTTGTTTTATCCGTAGGGTAAGGTTGAAATCGTTAGTCGAGCTCGCGCTTTAATCGACGCGAAATCGATCGAAAGGATTAACCCTTTGCGATCCAACGTCGAGTTAGACTCGACATCGTCTTTCTTTGCAGCAAACAAAAATTATCAATAAAGCTCCTTAACTTAAATTTTATTTTATGTTCTACTTTATACAGCTTACAAATATATGAAAACTCGATTAAAATTGCTAGGTCGACAATAAATCGATATAACTCAAAAATTAAGGGCTGTTTCGGGCCTAAAAAAAAAAATACGCTTCGCCTTACACCGGAGGATTTATCGAGTTCGTTCGCAGGATTTTTTCTCGCAGGACGAGAGATGAAACTGCGATTTGAGAGTTCATTCGACGCGAGTCGAAGAAAATGCGTTCTGGTTTGCCACGTAAAAATTTGCCGTTTTCCGTGTCGATTTCTTACGAAATATTAGCCTTCGCCTCGGAATCAGGAATTTCTCTGGTTTGTACTCGCGAAGCACGTCGACTAATCGCGTCTTTTTACCACCCACCGTGCAGCGAGGCATTGCTCGATTATAGCGCGATTAACGGAGCGACTCTGCCTTGAATGCTTCGTAAAGCTTTGGATTTTCCGATTATCGAAGGCGATTCGATCGGATTTTCAAAGGTTAATGTCCGTTTTGTTTCGCAGCTCATTGACGAATGCGATATCGAGACTCAACGGAACGGGAAAAATCTTTTTTTAACGGTGCACTGATTTTATGAATCCCCGTTCCTGAAGCTGACGTAAGTTAACCATGTAGAATTCAAGCACATGCTTGAAGTACGCGAACAATCGAATACTGTCAAATTACGTGTACGTCGTTAAAAGGAAACTTTTAGAGTAATTAAAAATTGAAATACGACTTCGTACGATGAAAGGCTAACATTTGTTGTAATCTTTGCGATCGGTTTGTCGATGTCGATTCTTATTTGGATCAGAAATGTCCGAATCTGACAAAAAGTTATTCGATCTTCGATTTCGATTTCCTTCGATGCCATTTCAAAAGGAATAATTCCAAATTGCTCGATAGAGAATTTACGTAGACACGTGTTATGTGCGAAATCGGATTAACGTGCTCATTCCAACGGTCGTATTCATGCGGAATTTCAATACCGATAATTGTAGATTGTCCTATACATAATGTACGTACGTATGCTCAAAATTGGAATAATTTGTTCATTCTAACGGTCGTATTCATGGGCGATCCTGTACTTGAACACGGTTGAAATTGCAGATCGATGCATTCGCAGCGTGCCACTATATTACTTATCCGATTGCACGGATTGCCATTTATGCATTTATTCCGTCATACGTCTTACTAACGTCTACTGTACGCACATGACGCGATTGCCGATTTAATATCACGGTAGAAAAGATTTTAGTCGTAAAATACTCCGAAACGCACGAACACCGCATTGAAAGTTACCACTCTGATCTGTCCGATACACGATAGTGAAAAAGAAATCTCTTCCAAGATCTTTCGAGGCCCAAACAATTCAAATTGTTCTCCAAAAATGTCGAGTCCGTCCATCCACGTTCACCACAAAATTCCCCATTATCCGCCAATGTCCCATTTTTGGGACACATTTTCAAATTTCAAATTTGGTTTTAAAAAGTTGGTCAGAAAAAACTGTATAAACATCGTTATACAGTTAATTTAACTTTTTTTTTGTATTTTTGAATTGCGACGTGTAATGGATTAATTCGAAACGAAAAAAGAATTTGCTTTGCCGCTTCGATGGAAGCCCTCGAATCTCGAACTACAATTTTGCGTGAGCAAGGAAATCTCGAAGGGGAGAATTTAAAGCGGGACATCCCGTGGATGGAGACTCGTTCGGGTCAGTGATTCGAATCCACTTGCCCGTGACTCCAGAGCCAATCGCATTCATCCTCCCTTTTCGAAGGACACGCGCGCAACGAGCCTCGATATGGTCGAGTTCAAAGTGGAACCGAGAAGAAGAAGAAATTATCCAGGGCGCGTCGCTTAATCGCCGAAAGTCGTGTAATCTTGGAAAATCGAATCGAGAGGCAGAGGCAACTTGCCGTCGGGCTTTCGGCAAGTGTACGAAAGCGATCTTCGTTTGCGCGCGCGCACGCACGCGCGCCTCGTACTTCGAAAAGCGATCAACGTTGGATTCATAATTAAGCGAAGTTACCGAGCTCTCGGCGGTGTTTCGTGCTTACGCAGCTCCTGCGAAACGACTCGATCAATCACGAAGATTAAATCCTCGTCGGCGAAAGGATTCGCAAGCCCGCCTTAAATTTTAAACGAACTATCGATTTTTCTCTTCTCTCGGCTCTCGGCTTTTTTTCGTTCTCTTCTCCTTTTTCTCTTCTTGCCCTCCGTGCCTTCGTTTCTTCGGTGCACGCGATGCTACGCTTTCTCGCTCGTCTTCTCCGCAACTTCTTACCACCTGCATCGGTTCGAGAAGTTCGCGCTACGCGCTGTATTATCGGAAATTCGATTGGGGGAAATTCGTGATAATTATCCCAAGGGAGATACGTAAGACAGAGGGACGATTCTTTGGATTAGAAAGAAGTCGATCTACGGATTTCACTTTGACAAATCGCGTACTTCCATCGTTTGTTATATTTGTCAGGAATTCTAGAATAATGTCTTTTTGTTTTTAAGCCATTTTCTAAACTTAAGATCGATCTTGATGAAAATCTTCATCTTGATGCAATAGACGTTGCTAATTAATTTAGAATCGCAATTCACAATTTCGTTCGATACTACGATCGCGCTGATTTAAAAAGTTTAAAGAGGAAATGACTGCGATACTCCTAATAAATTTACGTGCAACTGGTGTCGCGTTGTTTTAGAATTTACTTTACTTAAAATCGAATCTGGATAAATTGGAAAAGCAACGTTCTGATAGTTAGAAAGCATACCGAGATACAATCCGATGCAATCGTTTAAACCTCCGCCTCTTTTGACATAAATAAATAAATAAAACTTGGAAATATCGAATGCGTATCGTCGGTCACATTCTATTTTAAAATAAATAGAAACTTTTGAATTCAGCGCGGAAATTCTTTCGAATTGTTAAATGGACGAATCGACAGTCTCCTCATATTTCCAATCGTTTTAAGAAGCTTGATGGAAAATTCCTTATTCTAACAGCAAATGCGGATGATCTTCGATCTACGAAGACTCTCGCTTTGGTCCCACAAATTTCGAACATCGTTAGGTCAGAATGGACTCGCGACGAAAACATTGAAAAAGAACCGTGCGTTAAATGGAGAAACTCTCGTGTAGGAACAATAAAAGTTTCAAGGAGAAACGAACCGATTCCGCTTCTTATCCCAACGTAATCCCACAAAGCGTCGAATTTCTCGTCCCGACGACGTTCCTTAGGACGACGAAGGTATAGAAACCTTCGAGCCAGTCTAATCGATTCCTTTCGAAACGTAGCCATCGTCGTCACGGACAAGACGACGTTCCTCGAAGGTGGATTCGATTTGGTGCCGCCACGTTCCGTAACGAATTAACCGATGGTCCGTACGAAGGTACGATATCCCAGTCGGGTGGGCAAGAGGGAGAGAGGGACCGATGCTTCCGATCGCATTTCAAAGTTGGCAGAATGTAAGAGCGGCGAGGGGCAGCGAAGTAACGAAGCCGTTGGAGAAGCCATCGTCCGGAAGTAAATGCACGATCGAGAAGCGATGGAGGCCGGCCGAGGCGCACGGCGCTCGCCAGAAACGATCGGAGAAACTTCGAAATCCGGATACGGCTGGCCGTATCCGGGACGGTTCGTTATAATTAGCCGTGCTGCGGGCAGCCGCGATATTCGTGTCGCAGTTGGGCGAAAGCGGTGCGACTTGGAAGGACGCAAGTACCGAGAAAAGGTCGATCTCGCTTCGCCGCGACCCACGCGGTCCACCATCGAGACGAGACGAGACTCGAAGGGTTACGCGAGGAACGTCGGATCACCGTTGACCCACTTGTCGAATCGGAGAAGTTGCCCTTGCCTCCTCGACCGAGCGCACGGAAAAATTCCTCGAGTTTCGTGCGGTTCGTGGTAACGGGGGTTGCTTTCGGCTCGCCCACGCGAATCCGACCGGTACGTAGCTAACGGTTACTGGTAACGATAACTGGCCGCGGCGCGTCTAACGATCGACTCCCGATCGCTGCCGGACGTCGAGCCACGATCGAGTCCTCCGCTCGCCCGCCCAATCGCCCTCCTTTATTTCGAAAGTTTCTCGGTCGTTAGGAGCGTGCGAGTCGCTTCTTCGTCCTCTTCTGCTCCTTCGTTCTTCTCCGTTCCGGATCGATTCTACGAAAGGTGCTGCAAGATTGGTTTGCCAATGTAATACAAACGATGTAAATGACGAAAGTGTTTAATATCGTAGGATGTAGACGCTTTAACCCTAGGACGGTCTAAATCCTCGGTGTGTCATTCAAGGACACGCCGATTGCATGCGACTTTCGAGTGAGTCAGAGCGAAGCAAACGCGTGATTTTTCTCGTAGCAACCGCCGAAGGTTCTACAGGGTGGGCCAACTTGGACTGACTGATGCATTAGGATGTTAGGAAAGTCATTTCGTTTTTTTTTTAATGAAAAACTGTTGCGAGAAACGCATATAACTTTTGTAACTCTAATATTTTTGAAAAATTCGCTTCGATAAATTACATAAACTTTTATTTAAATATTACATTCTTCTCCTTAAGCCTTGAATGAACAAGATTCGATGTCGCCTATGCAAAATGTTTAGCTTCGCGATGAGTGCGCAAGGACCGACACGCGCAGTCAAAAAGATGCTTCCAATTTTGATATCTCCTAAACACTTGTAGCGGCAAACAAATTGTTTACAGTTAGCTCTCGTTATTGAACAATTTATTTATTTTTTTCGCGAAACCAATTTTCGGATAACTCCAATCTCTCGTTTCGAGAGAATGTCCATCGTTTTCAATCGAGGGTCACACCCTGCTTCGTAATTCTAACGTACCATTTCTATCTCGCAAATCTTCGTTGCGATGATCGTCTATCCTAATGCCACGTCGATTATATTCGGCCGGGATAAAGAAGTACGAGTTTCGAGGGGAGAAGCTCGATGTATCGCCCTATTGTCCGAACGGAGAAGAGGAGAACGTCGAACCTCGCGATTCATCGCGGATGCCTTGGCTGAGCCTCGTCGCGCTCGATTCTCATGATAATCGAAGTAAATCGCTCCCGCCGAGGGAGAGAAAGAAAAGAGTCTCGAAGACGCTTGCCACGCTCGGAAAAATTCCCTCCATAATTAAGTAGAATCGAGAAAACAGCAGCGAGGAACGCGGAGAGGCAATAACAACGTTGCAAGGCAATAACCAAACCCTGCTCGATTCTCGAGCGTCGTCGTAAATCAAGGCTCGGGGTTACGAATCGCAGCTCGAATTCATCGAAAAATCTTGCGTCACTGACGGACAATCTTCGTCGTCAGCGTCGGTGCATTAATCATCCACGTCGGTATGGAAGCTCTCTCCTTCGGAAAAAAAGAAAAAAGAAAAAACAGGTAACGACAGAGAGAGAGAGAGAGAGGATCCGTTCGCAAGGTACGAGGAGAACCGAATTCGCATCGTGGAAGATAGGACGGCTAGACGAGCGAGCAGAAGAAGAAAGAACAGAGGAGGAAATAAGCGGGACGGAGGAGAAGCCGTGGGTCTGGAAAAACGAGGGAAGCTCGAACTTTTCCGCAGCCAGGCGTGGGAGCGTCGGTAAACATTAATTAGTAAAATTGGCCGGCCGTTCGTCTTGGCTCATTGGCAGGTCGACTCGAAAACACGGTAATTTGTACGGAGTTTCACGGTGCTCATAGGGGCAAAGAGGCGATCGAACGGAATGTACCGCAGAGAGAGAGAGAGAGAGAGAGAGAGAGAGAGAGAGAGAGAGAAAAGCGAACCTAACGCTCTCCTCGCCTTGTCTCCTTCTTGCTAGAGTTCGCTTCGCTTCGTAGAAATTGACAAATTGTACTTTTAAATGATCGCGAGCGGTAGCGTAAGAAGCATCGCGCTTCGGGCTTCCCGAAGCCAAGGAGAACCGCGCGTCTTCCCGTTCTTCCCGAGGAAAAGGGCGGTCTGAGGACTTTAAATAAGGGTCGGGAACCTGGATGAGCTCGACGCTGAACGAGCTGAAGTAGCAAGATGAGTGGAAAGGGGTAAAAAGAGAGGAGGTGGGCCAAGAGAGATGGGAGACGAACTGAAGGGGCAAAGGGGGTGCGCTACCCTCTCGAAGGTATCGCACGTAAATGCGAGTTTAGTTCGAAATCACTGATCCAACTGTCAACCGCTTTAAATTTCGAATCAGACTTTGTTGCACTGCACGCCAATAAAGTGGCTTTCGTGTATGTAATTTCTTTAAGTGTAAGCCGCTATAGTGGCTCACTCGTTACACCGTTAGCTGCGCTATCGATTAATATTAATAAAATAAATAAAATAATATAATGATATAACATTTATAATTATTATAATAAGTAGGATAAAATTAATGAAATATCTGTATTTTCTATTCTCCGAACGCTCGATATGGAAACTTTTAGAAGAGTTCAACTTATCGAACTTTTATACCAACGTAAATCTATAGCGTAAAGTATCAGGCTACTGTGCCGTTTTGTGCAATCCGCGGCAGATCCCGTACCTAAAGGGTTAACGATACTCGTAAATTTCGTTATTCCTTCGTGTCGATATTTCTGAATACGGAAACCTGCGAGTGACGTTTCCAACGTAACTCTCTGTTTTATCACGTATTGACCATTAACCTCGTGGCCATCCTTGTCAAATCGTGGTATCGCTTCGAAATAAATCAGATTTATCGTCGCTTCGTTTCGTCGGGTGAATAAAACGTAACCGGTTAACTTGTTCTAACCACGATTGTTCGTTCGATTTGACGCCATAGGCGCGTCGAACCTCGCAGATATTCAAAACGCCTTACAATTAAAAAGAGAAAAAAATAGGAATCGTAAAGTTCACCGAAATTCAATTTAAGCTTCAGATCTCCAAAGCTCCTTTCTAAGACGAGAATAAAACGAACGTTTTGATAATTCAACGTAAGAAACTTGACTTAGGAAGACGGTAACGATCGCTGCATTCCTCCGAAAAGGAAAAAAAGAAAAATAATCACGCGGGGCGTTTCCACGTGAAGACAAGGAAGGTCGAGTCGCATACCAACGGTCGATGCATTTTAAAATCTAACTTCTAAGAGGAATACGAGGGCAGAGGAAAGAGAAAAGATGAGAAAGAAAAATGCAGAGATTTATCACAGCGGTAAGAAAAGAAACGAGAAAGGGAGAAGAATAAACGTGCAACCAGAAAATAGAAAAAGAACGAAGAGATGGAAGAGACTTCGAGAGAAAAGAGAAAAGAAAGCAACCGTAAGAGATCGAAAATTAAACGGAAAATGTTACGAAACATCGAGAAAATCCTGTTGTTCCTTGATCGGCGTATCTTTCGGCGAGGAAAGGCGCTTTTCCGGAAGAATTAGAGGACCGTCGGTACGCCTAAATCGAGAAAAAAAACAGAAAGAAAGAAGCGTCAAGCGGCAAGTTTTGGATTAACGCCGTTAGGAAAAGCGATCGGTTGCCGGTTGCTTTCCTGCACGATTGGACGATGGAAGCGCGTGGAAAATGTTCGTCGCTGGAGGAAAACAGCGTCTACCGGAAGCGTTGCTGGAACAGACGCCCCCAAAAGCGCTCGGTCGAACGAATCCTCCGGCGAAAATGAAGAAAACGACGATAACTCTTCGCGGGAGTTTTCAGTTCGTTTGCAGTTCGGTTGCGTTCTCGCATCTGAAATTCCTTTCGAGCATCGTCTTCCTTTCTTTCGTTGCCGCGAAATCGCTCGTTCGTTACTTGCCGAATCCAACGCTTCGCCTTGCCTTCTCTTTCCAGGGCAGACGATCGACACCGTTTCCTTGACTCCTCCGAACCGAAGTACACCTAATTCTGTTCTTACACGATAGATACGTTCCCGAAAAATACGTGTAAAAGAATATATTGCGTCTATCGAAAAGTAGAAGCTTGCTTCCGGCAAAAATAATACAATAAACCATAAATTTTCGCGTTAGGGTCTTAAACATTTTTTTTTTTTATAAAAATCGCATACGTATCGTACAAAGTGTATCTTCTTCACCTTCTTCACCAATTCGAGATCTTTGTTTTTAATACATTTTGACCAAACAGCTTTCCAACGTGCGTTCAAGATCGATGGTCTTAATTCGGCTAGCGCTAATTCAATTTGATCGACCACGACCCATAATCGAAAATTTCTTTCACGCATCAATGGCTGTTAATGTTTCATCGTTCGGTTTGTTTAAAACTATTTCTGATAGTAGGAGTGGCGAGTTCTTTGGGACTTTCGATCTACCAATAAGAATCCGACGATCGTTAAAGACTCCACGTTTTTACGCTTCCTCGTCGTTCGAACGGACTTGAGTTCGCTTCCTCTCTGCTATGCTCGCATCGACGCAATTCTCCGCTTCGATTAAAGTAGAATCGAGCCTGCGTCGAATCGTAATTCAACCAAGTCGTAAAGTGAAAATTGGTCGAGAAAATTTCAGGAGTTCCGCATCGCGACTCACGAAGCCGTCTGTCACGATACCGAGCGCTCGTAATCCGTGAGTAAGTTTAGCGCAGTAGACCGAAGAGTAGGTTTAGGAGATAGATAGAAGGAGGAAGCAAAGAGGAAGACATATCAACCGATGAACGATGCGGAACTCGGATAAGCGTTTGAAGGAAAAAGCGAGAAATTTGCGTTCACTCTTGTAATAATTCACATTTTTATATCGAAATATACGAAACGATAATAATGCTATGAATGAATGACTGTTTTGCATAAAAACAACATAAAAAACAAGGTTTTTTATTTAAAAAGAAAAACGAAATGACCTTCCGAACAATCCAATATAACAGTATAGCGAATGGACGTATAATAATTACAAAATATTAGGTTGGTGCGAATAAAATGTCGGTACTTTAAAATAATCTCACACGCGCCAACCTAACAGTGAACTGAATTTAATATTCGAAACAATATTAAAACCAAGGAAATGGAAGTTTTTAAAAGTAACCAGCTTATTTTTAACGTCGATATATTTTCCCACGTCTTCGAAATCGTCAATGCGAGGAAAAGTGCTACGATTACTTCTCACAGTTCGCATCGGCAACACGATACTGAAACAAATTGGCCGAGTCCCTCCGTTGCTGGTAAGGCGCACGAAAAATCGCTGAGAAACTTTATAGAAATTGAAGATCCGATCGAAGAGTCGAGATGAATGACGAGTCGAAGTTTATCGGATATCGCCTTCATCGTCGACGCGCTTTATCGACTGTCCCGTTGGCTCCTCGCTTTCGAGCACGGCAGTTCTGCCTGCTTTTCGATTCCGTTCGATCGCGCAAGTTTCGCGGAGTTTTCCTTGTTAGAGCATCCCGCGTCGATCCTCCAACGGATGACGACGTATTTTCATTAAAGTCATTCCGTCATTCGAACGCTAGGAGCGGATACTTTTTACTACTGTTTCGAGATAAGCGACGGGTAACGCGTCAAAGTTTCTTCATGTTAGTCGATTAGCGATAAAAAAAGAAACCTTCGTCTCTAAAATGAAACGAAAAGAAAAAAGAAAAAAAAATCGTAGGTGTTCGCTCAACGATCGATTTGAAAAGAGGTTACGATTATCTTTTAACGTCGCTTTCTACCGTTGGAGAACGTAACGCGCGTAAATGAAATTTATGCGCATTACGTCGATCCATTAAACGAACATTTACGAATATTCTCTCGAAACGATTGAATTTTCAACAAAAGCAATCGATGCTCTCTTTCTCGATCGCATGGGACAAAATGCGAACAGACCACATCCGACCGAAACGAGTCAAATACGAGGACAATGGGATTAAGCTATCCTGCGCCGTGATACAGCATATATCATCAAAAATACCTTCGCGTTCGGTATTATGCGTCTGCATGCTCGTAAGGAGGACTCTTACGTACACCGAGCAAACGCCGTATCGCGCAGGACGTAAATCTACGTTTACTTTGCGACCCCGCGTTATCAATTACGAAGATATCAAAACGCCGTAACGACTTCCTTCGTTCTACAAAATTTCTGCTTATCGAACGAAGAAAAGGTTAGCTCGAGAAAAAAAACGGCGATGTACCGTTTGGAGGCGGAAAGGGGGAAGAGGAAAGTTTATCGTTTTTCGAGCGCGAGGAAGGTGGATATTTTGGACGCTCGTATTCGCGCGACTAACGCGGCTTATCTCAATTTGTAAATCGAAATATCTAACGTAGGCGACGTACGTACGTGTTCACTCGGTCGGATACACGAGAGAAATTATAATCGACGAAAGCAACGAAGCCCAGGAGGGACGCTATCCAGGCGCGGTACAAGCCTTCGCGCTTTGCCATCGCGCATAACGCCGTTACCAGAAGTTCCCGCGACTAAAACTGAGGAAATTAATTATATTCTCGTTGTCGTTGGCGGAAATATGCCAACGCGACGAATTATCGGTTTAATATAGCCGATGCAGTCGGGAGACGCGAACACGCCGCGGATGGGTAACTCTCCACCTTTCATCGGTCCTCGATCCCGATATTAAATTAAAAACCACGACAAAGGCCCGCGTCCTCGCTCAAAGTCTTGCGAAACATTTCCCTCGGAAGGGGCCGACAAAGCTCGCGCGCTAGTCCGCGTCTAAACGCGCGACTAGGAAAGAAGAGAGGAAGCGCGTTTCCTATCCCGTGGGAAACTCAAGTCGAAAATCGAATCGTTCGGCGAATTGCCACTCGGACGCACCAGAATGGAAAGAAAGCAACTCTGATCTCGCGGTAGATCGTACGCCACTGAAGTGGTTTTCGTGTAGCCTTGCGTGAGATTTTTTCAACCGCGGGCCACTGTAGTGGCTCACTCTGTCGTGGCACTCTACGTTGTTACACCGTTGGTTCATCCATTGGTTAAAGCATTTTCGCTATCGACCGCGACTTCTTTGTTTATAAATACAAAGTTAACCTGTCAATCGAGCGGGACGTATAAATACGTCCCGCTATGTATATAAATAAACGAAAAAAAAAAAAAAATTCCCCGGATAACAGGTTAAAGAGCTGTTTCATCGGAATATCTTTAGTGAAAACTCGTATGCAGCTTATAGATTACGTAAACACATAAAACACGCGCAGGTTGAGTAAATATCGTACGTACAAGTTTCCGAGTGAAACTGTAAAAATCCGAGGACAAATATATCCGACTACGAAGCGACGAGGGTTAAACGTACGAGGCAATCGCTGAACAAACACACTCGCCTCACGAGAATGAAACGATAGTACTCCACAAACAGATACACCGACGTTCCCCTAATCCGTAGCGCAAACAAAAAGCCGATGATTCCTTGCAAAAGTATACATCGGAGATCGTAAAGTAACGTCGCATTTTTTAACACTGTAAAGTCGATAGATTTTACGGAACGTACGATTTTTGATTAATCGTGTATTTGTGTATCGCGCACGTAACGCGGCAAGAAATTTCTTCCTTCGCGGAAGAATCGCCATTTTCTTACGTCGTCTTACGATCGAATGGAATCAGTAACGGGATCCGGAAATAAGGGATGAAAAAAACGGTGGAAGAAAAGGAGGAGGGGGGAGGACAGGGAAAAAGTCATCTCTATCCGACAACCGGCCGTAAAATCGCTGCGCGCTACGAAGCCCGTAATTAACTTTTCCTCCGCCATGCGAAAAAGAGTAACGCGATTACGCGATACCGCCGGCAGCAGCCCGGTATTGCAACAACGATACCTATGTCGCGCTTATCGTTCGCCAACTGAAGCGGTGGAAATAAGAAAAGCCGCAGACCTATTATTTATGCATTAATTATTGGCTACGCGTGCTTCGCGACTACTAGTAAATTCTTCCGCTCCTTCCAAAGAGAGAAAGAGCAAGTTGATCGACGCGCACGAGTCGAGAAATAAATCCACGCTTTCTCGGTCAAAAATAATACTACCTCAAAATGACAGCAGTTCCAATACGGAATTAACCCTGCGGTAACTCGAGACGATTTTATGCATACGAGACGAGTGTCTTGAAAGTCACATTAAATGGGTCTTTGTAGAAATTAATTGACAAAAAACGTTATGTTTTAACGTTGCCTACATCTACACCTTTACAAATAGAATTTTGTAATTCCGGACTCTGTATTTTTGTTTCTTGTGATAATTAGTACACTGTTGGTAGATAAGTAGTAGACTACTGTCCCGCGTCTTCCGCCTGGCTCATTTTCCGATAGGAACAAACCTTGCAACCCCTTTTTGAGCCCGTAAAAATTACAGCGAACTTTCCATTTAGTCCGAGTCAGGAGCTCGATGTCGAAGCTTCATCTCGCGGTTATCGAAAATCTCCTTTCAACTGGTCTACTAAAATTTGTATAAATTGCAAGCGCGTGAGTGACTTTTCGTTCTTCTGTTTTTTACTAGTTTACGGAGAACGTAGGAATTAATTAGGCAGATTTCCATTTCCAACTACTTTCTTTTCTCTAGTTGCCACCCGAAACTCAGGCCGTGAAGCCTGAGAGACGCCTCTCGAGTTCAAATAGTCAAACCGAAGTTAAATCGACCAACGAATCTCACTTCGTGAAAATCCGTCCGTGCGATCGACGATCCTACAAGATGTGAACACGAGGAGGAGGGCGAAGTAACTCGAACGATCGCGGTCGCGCGTTGTTTCACCACCGACGATAAACGCCGAGAGCTCTTCAGTTCCGAGAGCTAGCCGCGATGCCCGCAATAAAGTTACGTCAGTTTCAGCCCCCTCGCCGCCCTTCCGATTCGATGGCCGGTCCGGCAGCGCGGTCAGCGCGCCTGGGTGTCCGGACAAATTCGAGTTTTCATACGCAACAAATTGCAAATTACACCGTACCTCGTTATCATTCATGGAATATTCCCTAAACGCGCGAGAACGCGTAGACGCGTGTCCGTGTGTCGCTGCCCGTGACCGAGGAAAAAGTCGAGAGCACGAGTTGCCACCGCTGCTTCAACGGCGATGACAAGAAGGAGACGAAGATAGAGACGGATGGAGAGACTCGACCCAGAAAACGCAGAAAACATTAAAACCCTTTTACATCGCGCGGTACGCGTTAATTTGCTGTCTTTTCACTACGGCACGGCCTAGACACCTTCCGGATCACCTCGAGGAATTCTCCTTCGTGGTGCTTCGATTGGATTTTTCATCGTCTATATCCTCTTCGATCCGAATGGATCTTCGTTGGCTGTCCATAATATTATGTTTCTACGTAATATTATCTGCGATCTTAGCCCTGTCTCTTCTAGCCGTTCGTATTATATGCTGTTGTCGAAATCGTTTGCAGCTTCGTAATTTGAACGGAAACGCGATAAGCGGAGCTTTTGTTAACTTCTGTTAACGACGGACAAACATTCGTTGAACATTTAGGTTGGTCAGAACCGAAATATTAGGTTGGTGAAATGTGAAATATGAAATGTCGGAATTTCTTTGCATGTGAACGTTCGTCTCTCTGTTTTCGTTGTGCTTTTGTGTTTGGTATAACCTCCTTTATAGTCGTACTGTCCATTGCCATAATCACATTTCAACGAAGAAGATTTTCTCGAAAGTGTTTCAAAATCGTTTCTCTCGAAGAATTTTAAGAGCTTCCGTTTTCATTGCTACTTTATCGAAAGGACGTTACATCCACCCTACTATCCACTAGCTTTTATCGAATATTTTATCGTTACGCGTCACAGGAAGAAATGCATCAACCGTCGCTACGATTATCTTACCGCGTTCGAATTATTTTCCACTTTGGCTGAAACTGTGCGTTGTAGCTTCCGCGCTAGCCTGTCGAGTTCGACTCATCCGTCATTCGAAAAGTACCGAGTGAATACGAACGACATTGATAAACAGAGACCTATCGCATCGACGCTCACTGATACTTTTTTAACCGACCGAAACGGTGATGGTGATGGCGGCACACCGATGCCGTCGTCGTTGCTTCAAAATGAACGCGTTGTCCAATCAGCGCGTCACCGAAACTACGATACGATTTTTGAGCAACCGTATCTCCACAGTTTTCTGTTATCCTTCCTACACTCTGTTGTTTTCCGTTGAAAAATGTTTTCCTTTTTTTTATTTCAAACAAAGTCGTACAAATTGAGATCCGTTGTCCAACTTCCGCGTCACTGAAAATACGATGCGCAGAGTCAGTCGGAAATCATCGATTTTTGAGCACTCGTGCCTCGACGGTTTTCTGCTATCCTTCCGATACTGTCTTTTCCCTCGAAAAACGCTTTCCCTTTTTTTTATTTCATGGAATATCATAACGATCGAAAATCGTACAAATCGAGATCCGTTGTCTAATTTGCACGTCACCGAAACTACGATACGCAAAGTATCGACACTGCGTTGTTTTCCCTTAAAAGATGTTTCCCTCTTTTTTTTCTTTCAAGGAATATCCAAACGATCGAAAGTCGTACAAAGAGAAATCGATCGTACGCCGAGGCTCGACGCACTCTAAACATTGTACGGTAGAATCGGTCTCTCGACCGAATTCGTCTAAGCGCGCCACGGCGAAGCGATGCTATCCATACTGAGGATTTGTAACACGAAAACATAGATACGATAGAGGCTGAACCGCTCCTATTGTCTTTCCCTTTCGCTCCGTCTTACGATCGACTCGGCCTCGTTGCACTCGCGATTCCTGGCATTAGCAGAATGCGGAGAACGGCAGCCGGTCGACGATACCGCCGCAACTGGCCGATCTGACGGAAGCGATGCGGACAACGCCGTGAACGCCACGCTCGCACCACCGACGATCGGTTTTCCTGGATCCAGGAACGCGATTCCGATCGCTGCGGAACGAGGCCGCCCACGTCGCACTCCAACGATTGCTCCAACAACAGGTCGTGTCGCCGACTTCTTTCCTTCGAGCGTGACCTTTCGACGGCAGCGTGCCTATGCAGAAATCGATATGGTATTGCAAGCCGCTAAAGCGACTTTCTACGCTAAAGCCACTATAGTGCCTTACGTTCAACGCCATCGATTTACGTTATTAATTATCCAAGTATTTGGACTCTTGCTACGTTGCGATCGTTTTTTTTTTTTCTCAAATTCTTACCTCGAAGATGTAACAAATATGTAATCGTATCTTTATTTGATATCCGATTTTAGGTGTTATTGGACTCGAAGACATGATCGGAAAGTCATTTCGTTTTTTCCCAATAGTTTTTCATAAAAACAACATTAAAGAACATAAAAGACAACGTTTTTTCATTTCAAAAACGAAACGACTTTCCGAACAAACACAGAGATATTGTTCGCACGAGATCGTCGTGTCGACACTCGATAAAACTACTTGCTAAAACGAGACTCGATACACTCGTTTCTCACATTCGATCGTCCTTCGCTTATCGCGAACACGACACACGGATAAATCGAATTTACCTTTGTTCTTGGGATTTCGAAGAATTTTACTTCTCGTCCTTCGAAGATTTCCACCTTCCCTCCCTCTTCCTTTCTTCCTTCCTTCATTCTCTCCTTCCACTTAATAGGAATGCTCGATCGTGCGCGAAGGAGGAAATCGCGCGATTTGTCCTCGATATTCCCGGCTCCCGATGCAAGCAAGGACGAAGAGTCGAGTTTATCGCGAACAGAGCGCTGTATCGTCCTTGGAAAAAAAAAAAGGGAAAAGAAAGGAGGGCTGGGTAGGGCGAAAGCGGGTCGACGATCGTAAAACAGGGCGTTTAATCGCGTGGCAAAGCAATAACGCCCTCTTTCTCCCTCACTCCTGCGATTCCTCTTCCAACCTTCGAAAAACATTAGCGCTGGCTCTCGCTTCCGATCAGGCAATGCCCATCATCCACCTACCTACCTACCTACCTACCTACCTACCTATCAACCTAGCTACCGACCCACCTCTCGAAAATATTTCGACGTGAAAAACGCGAACGTACGTAAATCGCCTTTCGTAATTCAGTGCGATAGTATGGCGGCACTCATAAATCCCATAAACGATGATATACCGTCGGTTAGGTAACCAGCTACTGCGAGGGCGCGAGCGCGAGAGAAGCGTCATGAAAAAAAAAGGCCGATCGATGCCTCGACCGCGCGGAGAATCGAATATCGTCTCGCTTCCACGCGTTGATCCTTGTTAACTCGTGTCGATAAAGTGGCTTTCCCGTGGTGTAATCCTTTTCGAAGCTGTGCCGCCATAACGACTCGATTCTTACGCTATTAATTCCCGTCGTAACGACCTTCCAAAATACTTTAGCGTGCGCCAAACCGTTATCTTCTCGTTTCTCAGGAAATACGAGTTTCGAAAATATTTTTCGGGACCAATCGATTCATCGAACTTGGAAGCTCGTAACTGTGGCGTCGATGGATATCGACTCGGACGTTCCGCGAACGCGTTGGATCGATGACGAATCAGGACGTTTCGAAGTTACGCTTGACGATCCGATAAGTCGGTCGTCCTACCGCGAACCTACCAGGACCGATCCAAGATCGGTTCTCGCCGGGTAAACGTGAATTCGTCGTAACACATGGACGTTAATCGCAAATAGGCGCAGCTGCGAGGCCCCGCGAGGCGCATCTGTGTTTGACCCGGGTCGAGAGACAAGCCGCGTCGTTACGCGGCCCCGGCGTTATGTATCAACAAAACATTGATTCACTAAACTCATGATGTAATACGTCAATTTGAAATGAGCTTGGCCAACGGCCAAAATCCTCATCACAAAACAGCGTGTAGGCGGCTCGCAAACAGGCCTGACGGAGGAAATAGGTCTGCCGCTGAGCCACGGCTTTATTCGACGATCGATATTCCTCGCTTTGGGGAAGTATCATAAGCTTCCATCTCTCTACCCTCGCCTAACCCCGATTCGCCGGTCCTCTCTCTCTCTCTCTCTCTCTCTCT
>JAITYT010000192.1:469857-494930 GCA_025433975.1 Liostenogaster flavolineata
CTCCTCTCCTAACGAGACGACGACAACGTAGGCGGTTATTTGCCGAGTCGAGTCGTTCGCGCTTCCTTCAGTTTCATCTCGACGATCTCGACGATTGCTTCCTTGTCTCCTGGAAATCTTCCGCTCGTTATTACAGTAACGAACGCATTGATTTTCACCGTCGAAGCTCGCCGAATTTTCAATAATTGTGTCTTCGCGATAGATACGTCAAAACGCGTCTCGTGGATGTCACGATTTCAAGAGGTTGAGAATTTCGAGCGACGCTAAACTCCACTGTTCCTACCCCTCGAACTGAACATTTATCTAATCGGGATCCAATTGGGATCTAAATCGTTGAAATCTCGTCGTGAAACTATTTTTCGTTACGGCAAAAAATTTCAAATTAATCGAAAAGAAGCGTTTTCGATTCGTTAGCTCGAAACGAAACGATTTAATCGATTAACCCTCGAAAGCTCGTATCGTGCGACGATTCGGCCGTCGGTCTTGGTCGCTTTGTCTTTCGCCCTTCGCTCTCCCCCGGATACCCCTCTTGAAATTCCTCCTCTCGAAATAATTTACGAGAGACGAAATTATTTCGCGACCGCTCCCTCGTCGTACACCAAAAATTGATCGTAACACGGTGAAAGTTGGGTACGTACATCCGTCCGCTTACGTAACCGTTTCGGCATCCCGCATAGACTCGCGCTCCCTCCTAAATCTTTCAGCCGTTCGGGCGAGGACGCTCGATTATTTAAAAATGTAAGTCGTTTTTGTGCGCAAACCACTCGAAACGAAGTGAAGAGAAAAGAAGGGTTTCGATGTTTGTAACAGGTGAAAAGACAATACGAACAGAGAGAATGAGTAAATCGGAAAGCGTGTAAAAAACACGGTGTTTTTCTGGCTTTGTTCGATTTCCTCTTCTGCGTCTCTTATTTCTTTTTTTTTACTTTATTAGGCGAAAATTCATCGAACTCGCACTCGTTTCGTCCGGGTCAATTCCAACGGACGGATCGTGATGAAGCACGGATTAAGTTTATGCTCGAAACGTGACGTATTGCCGTGAACCGAACAGACGGACGGTTCGGATTAATTCGTATCCGAACGGTGTAAAATTAAAGATCGGCCTTTCGAACGCGATCTTTCCCTTCGCTTGTCGAAGGCGACACCAAGCGTATCGATGGATCGAAGGAGAAATTTTGGAGATTCAAAAAAAAGCGACATCGTGAGCGGAACGAGGCAGTCACGTGTGGGGCCAGCCTGGCGTCCTAAATAATTCGTCTTCATAGCGATGGCGAGTCCTTGCGAGAAAGTTCGGCCGTTCAGCGCTGACGACGATGGAACCAACCGGCATCGTTTCGAAAGATCAAGCTGGGAACTATGCGCGCTGCGCCAACGAATAGGTACCACCCAGCAACGACAGTGGCAGTAGCGGCATCAGCGCTACTTCGGTACTTGGTACTTCCATCGAGGACTCCCGTCGTTGGTGCGTCGAGGGATGGCAGGAGGACGAAATGGGGAACCACGAGAGTGCTTCCTCGTCGGGATAATCCTGGAGAACGAGGAGTTCGCAGCGGGACGAAGGGCGGGCAGAGAAATAGAGAAGGTGGTTCGCACCGATACTGAACGCCCTTTCTCCCTGCCCTCCCTCCCCGCTACTCCTGGTCGTCCTCGTAACAACTCCTACAGCCGCTCCAGCTACGTAGGTAGCTACTTACCCACCGAGGCAGCCGATCCTCTCGCCGTATGGCCTTGCCTCGTTGGAGTATCTACTTTGCCGTACGGTCCCCGTAGTGCCGTCATGGCTGTCCGAAGCCCTACTTTATCGCGCCCCTACCCCTACCCTCTAAGTGGAAAATTTAGTAAAGATGGCCGATGGCGTTGGGTCCGAATGGCTGAGGGAGACCACGAAAGAGCGCGCTTCCCCCTCTTCTCCCTTTCCCTTGCCACCTCTTCGACTTTCCTCGCGCGCGCAACACGCATCGTAGGAAAAACGTTTCCACGATTCCGTATCGGAACTCGTGGCTGTAATTCAACCCTTTCGCTACGGCGCACGGTTCGATTCGCCGTAGCGGCGTCACTGAACGGCAAGCTCAAGCGCCGAATGTGCGCACAGTGCGCGTGGAAGAAATTTTCCTTGGACGAAAAGGGATTTTTCTTCGAAACAATTTACTCGTCGTTTCTACTTAAAAGGTATAAACTTAATTAGTGGATATAAAGAGTCTGGTTAATTAATGATTTAATTCAATGTGATATATTTTGAAACATGGATACACGCACAAACCGACGTCACATTCCTGACATCGATAACGAGATTCTTGCCTCTTATTGTTTTTTGTACGTGCAACACACATTCGCGATCTAATTTTTCCTTTGGCTTTATAAACGGAAGGAAAATATCTTCCGTTGAGTATCGATGAGCGATTATTCCCGGGTCTAATAGGATGACGGCTTGCAATTTCAGTTGAAATTTTGCAATTGATATTGCTTTAGCGGCTTCTAATTTGTATAGACAATACGAATTCCATAAACTCATGGCAATCGTATGAAAGAAATATTTTTTTAGCCTCCAAGGTTAAAAGGTACCTTGAATTTCGTACCTATTCTTCGCGCAAGGTATTTCTTTTTAATTTGCCAAACATTCGTTTGGAGGAATTTCTTGCAATAGCTTCTATTAGGGTCCGTTGTCAAAGGAAGATCCGTACGTAAGCTCGGCTCGCCATGTATCTACTAATCTTGTCAGTTGACAAGCGTTTCGAATTACTTTACCTACACTAGTACGGTTCATCCTTGGTCGATCGCCTCTTCTTCGTGCGAGGACGCGCGCGTCCAATTACACCATTATCCTATTTTTCGATTACCTCGAGACCATCCTCGTCTCGTATCTCTCTTCCTCTCGTGGTGGAAGCTGCGCGAAGGCTAAGGACGAAAAGGGGAGAGATAAAAAGAGAGAGCATCAAACGCTCGCTCACCGTCGCGGTAATTAAACGAGCGACGCTGTAAGCGAGCCGACGAAATTATCTTTTACATTATCATCGTACGAAACTGCGGTCTTAAATTGCCCTCGGTGCGTCGTGAAGCAGCGAGACGGTGGCCAGGCGAATCGCGAGTCGAGAATCGTGTCGACGACGGCCCAGGATGGACGAGGTGTTGTTTGGCAAACGTGGAAGAACAATTGTCTACCGCGCAAAAAAGCGGAAAGAGAATGGAGCGAAGTTGACGCAGCGTGGCCAGGCGAGGCGAGGCGAAGCGAGGCGAGAGGAAACGAGCTACGGCGCGGCTGTATGAGAAAATGTCCGCCACTACGGAGACGAGAAGATAATATTCCGAGCGTAAAGAGTCGCCGACAATGCCGACTCGTTACTGGCTTCGCCTTGTTTTCGTCCCCACTACTCCCGTCGTTGGGCAGCGTGCACCGGGCTCCAGGATCGTCAGGCCGATGGCGGAAGAAAAAGGTAAGGAAGGAGAAGGAAGAGAAGAAAAGGAAGAAGAGGAAGAGGAGGAAGATGCCCAACTAGATCGACGAGACGAAGAGCGCCAAACGAAAGGATGAGGGAACGCGAGAGGTTGATACGGGTGGCTTGGGTGATGTAGGGTGTGGGGGGTGGAAAGGGAGGCCAGGGAAGAAGCGTGTAGTACTTTCTTCCTACGGTGGTCCGTGCTAGACTCCGCTGACTTATTGAAGCAGATTGGGCTTCTTACGAGGACGTAAAAACATGAGATAACAACGACGAGGGTACGACCAGCGTCATCGTGTTCTCTTGATGCAGAACACGCTCGTGAGCAGCCCCTTGCTTGCTCGATTCTCTCTCTCTCTCTCTGTCTCTCTCTGGCCAACCATCCATTCGTCCGTCCGTTTGCCTGGAGGTGCTTCGCTTTGCTCCGGCACCGCCATGTCAGTACGAACTTAACGACGCGTTTCGTTCCACGTTGAGAAGGGAAACAAGTCGAGCGATTTTCTCTCATTGTACGAAGAACTTTTTCCCTTCCTTTCCGCCCGGTTTTTTTTTCTCTGCTTCGTTTTATAGGTCGAAGTAGCCAAATTACTAGATCGCCGTGCGAACTGACCCGTGGCTTCATCGAGAACGTTGACCTTGACTCGCCGGAATTTTTGAGGGACGAACGAAGGTAGGACGGCTTCTCGAGTTCCGCAAGACCATCGTCGTTGTGTCTTTCGATGTTCGAAGTAATTTTAATTGAATCAACGCGAAGGATTTCGGTGATCTCGACGAGGCGTTCTAAAACGAAGACTTTTGATCGTAAGCTCGCTCGCTCATTTGACTATCTTGAAGTCGAAGGTGATAAAAAAAAGGTGGTAAATCGTCGAAGCGACGTTATGAACGAATCGGGTCTGCTCGTACATCCCTCGTAAACGATGCTTAAGGCAGGACCAAGCACGAGTGCCGATCCGTGTTCGGGCAAGTCGCTTACGATTCGATCGTTAGTTTTTATTGACCGTATCGTAAGAATTTGATAAGCCAATATCGTTACCCAAAATCGCCCTGAAGCTACACCGATGTGGAGAATGGATACAAATGGTGGACACTTTGCAGCGATAGCACCCATTTATACGCAGTTCGAAATGATGATTTCGAGTCCATTGTTCTTGCGCCGCGATGATACTCTTTGTCATCGCTGCGTTTCTTTCGAATTTTCGTAGTTAACCCTTATCGGACGCTACCTTTTTACACGTGATTCTCGCTAGATTGTAGCTGGTTTCGGTAAATTTGCAAAAAATTTTCAGTCTTGTAAGAATAACATCTTTTGTTAGAAATTATTTCTTTTTTGTTGGAGTATTACAAGTATATGTGTTTTAAATAACTATTTATAAGTTTTATAATTATTTATTATACAAGAGAGCGAGTTTCGACAGGTTCCGTAAGAGGTAACTTACGACCGATAAGTGTTAAGATGCTAAGAGAAAAAATGCGAAATTCGGTTGTTTCTTTTTCTAAACGGATATTGAAACTTTTCTTTCTTATTTATCAGTACTCTACGCTACTGTAATTTCCATACAACTTTGTCAAACGATGTCATTTTAAGTTGAACATCGATTCTTCCGGCCGTTGAATTTCTACGTATGTACTCGACATATACGTGAAGATCAATTAATTAATTTATTACGTGTTAGTTTTTCCGTTTCAAAAACGAGCAGAACTTTCCGGCAGACCTACATTTAGGAACCTATGACGAAATATATCCGAAGAACCGCTCGGAACTGAAAGGACGAAGCGTGACTCGCGCCTCGCGATTAAGCGCTCAAGACGTTGCGGAATGGAAAATATCGCGTGGAAATACTCGAGAATCGCCTGGATATTTGTGACGTATTTGCGTATCACGAGCCACATCGAAAAAAGATAAAAGATGAATGAAAATGGCGGTAGGGAGGGAGGGAGGGAGGGAGGGAGACGGAAGAAGGATAGAGGGAATGAATGAGAACGAAAGAAGAACAGCAGAAAGGAGCTGCTGAAAGCCAGCCGGCATGCCGACGGTGAATCGCGTTGCGTGCAATGCCACTCGAGCTTTTGAGATGAAATTGAATCGTAAAAATGCAGCGTTCTCGCTGCACGACGAGAAGACGACGCATCGCGTCCAAGTGTTCGTTCGCGAGGGAGCAATCCTCTCTGTGTGTCTCTTTTCTCCCTCTTTTTCCATTGACGGAGAGAAACGCGAATCCTTGTGAAAATGGAGAACCGGTGGTCGTTTCGATATAGACATAAATTCACCCTCTCCCCTCCGACTCCTTCAATACACTTTACCATTTCCCAACGGTCGCTTTTTCTTCGTATTCTCTGACGATTTAATTATCATCGAATAAATTATCATTCGTTACGTAGTTGATTGTAATAAAACCACGCGTTTTATTAGGTTTTAAAAATATTTAAATTACTCGACGTAAAAAGGGATTTAAAGCATCGTGATAAGAAGAAAAATACTTTAATAATTAACAGCGTGGCAACTAAGCCGCCATCATAGACAAGTGTCTGCCGAATTGATCGAGTAGAGAAGTCGGATTCGCTCAGTCGTGATTTTCGCTTATCCTAACAAATTCAAAGCGATGTACGGCATCGAAAGGGTAAACAGCTCCTCGATTCTATCGGTGGCGGTGTCCATGCGTAGACACGCGTACGAATCACGGAACCTCGATATCATCGCGTTTCCAAATAATTACTATCGTCGGAGCAAAACGATTGAATATTTATAAGAAGCTTTACGTTATGATTCGCGGTAAAGGAAAATGACCTCGCATTAGAGCGTGAATTATTCATGCGGTGCAATGATTTGCATGGCGCGCGCGCGCCCACCCACGTACGCGTACACGCGGACTTCGCGATGGTCGGAATAAAGGTGAAACGTGAACTTCTGACTATCGTCTTAGAGTGTGACCACGACAGTGGAAGGAGCACGGCAAGATCGAGAAGTCTACTAAGAAGAGAAAACTTTAGACGAGGTCGGTGTACGAGAATTCATCGTTGTCTTTCCCATTAAGAACGAAGTGTTATGTTTAATTATGGACGGTTGAAAAGTCCAAGCCAATTCAGCCACAGGAACGATCTTCCTTTGATCTTTTTCGTTCGTAACGATGAAGTAGACACTTTTAAGTAAGCTGAAGCTTCGGATAGGTTAACATTTTCGTACAATAAATTAGAATAAAAGCTATTTCTTCGTTGCAGGAACACGAGGCGAATAATTTTCCATTCTAATTCTGTTGGAAAAATAATATCGATTTATCTAGACGCAAATATAATTTTCGGTCGATATACTTCCTATAAAAATTAACATCAACGAACGACTCGGTAATTACAATTTCGAATATTACGAAGAAACTCGTCATTCCCAGTTAAAAGGTTAATAGCAAAATCAATAGTGTAACGAGCGAGTCACTATAGCGACGTACCGTTCGGAATGATCGCGTGCATAGAAACCGCTTTATAAATATTTGGAGTATCGGATAAAATGTCATTTTTTGACATCGGTCGTCGATTTGTTAACACGGAATTTCTTTTACTATTGATCGATGCACATCCAAAGTTAAACGACAGCATACTTTGATTGACTCGCCAAATTTCAATCTTGCGTTTACGATTCTCTCAAGGGAAATAGTTAACGCAAACATTTGTTCCTTCGTGGTATCGATAGTAAAAGAGGCTAAAAAAAAAGAGCGTGTACAAGGAGAGGACAGTACGAATACGAAATCAGTCTTCAGAGTTATCCTTTCGTATATCGTTCAAGGGCGCAGCCTTGCGTTCGCCTGGAACTGGATGAAAGACTTTGACCGAGTGCCGAGATGTTTCTCACCGCAGCCAATGAATAATTTGCAGTCGCTTCCAACACGCGAACGAAACGGTTAAGTAGCAGGTGGCTCGTCACGGTCCGATCTTTCTTGTTTACCTCGCCGTCTGTTCACCCTAGTCGCGTTCCTCTCGTTATCGAACGATCCGATCGAAATTGCAGAAGAGCACTACGCGAATTCTCCTCCGGGCGTATCTTTTCCTTTAATATCCCTTCCAACTTTCTTCCTATCGCGTTCGTAAGATTCGGAAAGCAGCAGCTGCGAACTCGAGGAGGAAAACCGCGACGCCGACGCTCGGAGCGAAACTTTGCGCGCACGCGGAGTGACTCGAGCCAAGAACAACGGTACGCTTCGCTCGCGTATAATTTCCTTTTAAAAGTATAACATCTCGTTTCGAGTTCCAACGAGCACCCCTCGTCTTTTTGTCGGCAGTAGTTCTCCAACTGTCGGCTAATTACGGATATTTTGCGCGAGAATTCGCCTAATTTTACCAGCGGCTGCCAATGTCGCCTAGTAACGCGAGAACTATCATCGATTTAATCCTTTCGTTAGGGCGATTTCGCGCTGGAGTGACGCCACTGAACGAGACACCGCGCCGGTAGTCTTCGATATTCGCACTTACGTCTTTCAACGCCATCTTGGAAGCTACGTAACAGTTATTTGCGTATTTACAGATTTTGCTATTATTATAAATAAAAATACAATTTAGATAGTTATCCTTTTTTACCGACGAGAGTCGACGGAGGTTGTTGCGTGTCGACCATAGTCGGCACCCATAGCGAATGAGTTAACTATTAGAACGTGCAGAAAAAGTCCCATCGTCTTCGACAACTTGACGAAATTCGGACGATTGCTGGACACAGGAAAAGGCATTTTTCACGCTAGCTCCATTTCTATAACACTCGCGTACCTACTTACCCTAGATCGACGAGTTCTTTTGTCTCTACACGTGGCCGAATCCAAACGTAGAATGATTCGTAGGAAGCGCGAAAGGGATCGATCATTCGTCGAATTATCCCGACCAAGATCTAAGGTCGGAGAGGCGCGAGCTAGAAGGTTCCTCGTCTCTTCGTTTTTCACGGTGTTCAGCCGTTAACTGTGATTTACGCGGCGAAGCGCGCGATCAAGATCACACGCGCGGTCAAGATCATGAAGCGACCGATTGTTAATAGCCTACAGCATGAATCCGAGCGTGTTTATCCGTCGGCCTCGCGTCATTCTTCGGCCTACATAAACGGTACATTATGCAATATGGTAATGCGCGGCCATTATCGCGACCTGGTTATATCAGTGGCAGTTTGGGCGATGGAGGAGGTCGTGGGGTAAAATCGGGTGGAAGGGCAAGCGGGGAAGGGACGTTGCTGCATGATCCACTGGCGCAAATGGACATAACACCCGCCGGCCCTCGTCGATAACCAAGGTGATCGGGAGTAATCCGGGCGCACTTACTACGGATTTGCGACGGAAGAGCCGCCTATAGATTGCGAGTAGCATCGATGTACCGCGGCGGGATGCTCGACCCGACCTACCGGACGATTTCGAGCCCATTTCACCCATTCCTGCTTGCGTTTATTCCCATCTTCCTTCTTGGGTCGTCCATCTGCTCGACTCCTCGCCATCTAATCAGGCCAGCGTGGCTTTCTTCCAAAAATATTCCATCTCTACTGAACGTTTCACATTGGTCCGCCGGCTTTCGTCTCGCGTAAGACGAAACGATCGGTAAAGATAGAGCCGCGACACCATCCACTGCAGGCTTTCTCAAAAGACGCCCTTAACATCGCGATTTTTCAATTTACCGTTTTACAACCATTCTCCGAGAAAAGCATTGTTTGGTTGACTCGCCAAATTTCAATCTTGTATTTACGATTCTCCTAAAAGAAACGATTAACGCAGACATTTATTTCTTCGTGGTGCGGATAGTAAAAGAGGCTAAAAAAAAGACAGTACAAATACGAAGTGAATCTTCAGCGTTATCCTTTCCATAGATCTATTCCCTGCATCAGCCATTGCGGACTTTCGCAAGGCGCCCTAACGTCACGATTTCCCAATTTACATCTGGAAGGATAGCTTGACTGATTTCCATCGAAATGCCATCCGACAGAGTGGATAGACGCGGCATCGCCGGACAGCGTTGCGAAGTGGGAAGCGGGAAGTGGGAGGTAGCGGCAAATTCGGGATATCGCGATCGCGCAACGAGAAGAGGAGGATGTACGTGCGCCGGGGCAAAGAAGGGGGAAGGAGAGGCGGAGGAAAGGCGTCGGAGTGACAGACGCATGGGAGGGCGCCTCGAAAGCAGCCATAAAACGCGAGGGGCCGCTGGGTGCGTGCGGAACGGGCAGAGCGACCGTCCGGAACGGTCGACGCAACCGTGAGAGCCATTACGGGCGTCGGAAGACAATGCTCCATTTTTAACAATGCGCCGTAGCCTCGGAGCCAAAAGCGTAGCCCGACTCTGCCGGGCACTTGAAACTCGTCGCGACGCGCCGCCGCGTCGCGCCCCTACCGTCGCCCCTGCCCTCCAACCCCCGACGTACGTTCGACGGAATCGATGAAGCCGATGCAGATTCCACCATCGTTGGATTTCGGATCTCGCGGAGAGAGTTCGCCCGATCGACCGGACGTATGATTTATTCCGTTCATCCGTGGACGAGCGGCACAATGAAACATCAAACGACAGGGTGAGAAATCGAAAGGACGGAAGTGGGACAATGGATTTCGCCTCTTCTCGCCTCTGTCTCCATCGCTTCTCGTTCCACCCCTTCCACCGGTATCACGGTCATCGTTGCTCCTATCTATTGATATTAGTATTAGATTCGGCTAGATTAGGTTGGGTTGAGTTGGATTGGGTCGGGTCGGGTCGGGTTGGGCTAGGTTGGATCGGGTTGATGTGCTAGGTGTGTTGTTTTTCGATCCTCCAGCGAGGGGTTCGGATTGAATAAATAGCCTAGAATTTGGCTAGTCCAACTAAACGTTCGGTAATCCAATGTCCGCTCGGCTGCTCGACGGGTGCTACAAGTTTTTGCGCACTTGCTTGTCTATCAATGGCGCCCTGGATTACAGGGGACATCTACGTCAGACGCATATTCGATTCGTAGGGGTGGGATTACGGTAAGATTCCTCTGTATCGCGGGATGTTACGTTTTAACTATGTTTTTAACTATCGCTATTACATTCGAAGCGAAGTTGTTAAAGTCTTTAAATCGATTGTCCCTCGCTACTCGTTTAGTTTTTACATTTTTCTCTCTGCTCCGAATCAAATTTCGAAGCTTATTCTTGAGAAGAAGATTCGTTTAACTTTTCGTTGCACTCCAACGATGAAAGGATAATAGAGATAATGCGCGATCGTCGATCGCAATGCATTCGATTATCGGTTCGATCGCGGTACAACGTTTTCGCGTCTTCGAATGAAAATAGATATTTGCACTGATTTTAATAAGCTTTACATTTGATCGCGAAAATTCACTGCTCGAATGCATTCTTAACTCTTAGATCAGATTACATTAAGAACGTTTCGCTCGATGAAAAGTTGTTATAATCTGCCTTAACTTTTGCTGGATTTTGCGAAATGTTTTTTAAACGTGTCAGAGAAGTAAATCGATGTCGATTTCTCGTGTCGAGTTGAGACGTTGAAAAGAGTCCTTGACGTTGATAGGATGAATAATCATCGTTTAATCGATTAAAAACTTCTTTTCGAAAGAAAGATAAGAGATCTCGTTCGATTAAATATTTCAGTTTATGGGAACAACTGACTCCCTCTTATAACTTTAGGTTTATCTTGGCATTGCACTCGCGACATTGTTCTCACACGACCTTTGCAACTCCATTTATTCGCTCATGACTTGAGACTCTCGTGACGTCTTATCCTCGACTCTCTGTTTCTTCTCATCCCGGAGGCTCCATACCCAATTAAACCTTTGAGAATCCTACGGCGTCCATTTACACTTTCGAGTCACTCGCTGCTACACGGTCTTTTGCACACAAACGCTCTTCTCCGAGATCTTTAGCGGCGTGATTGCGTGCAGTACAGACAACAATTTCTTACCAAGCATCGCCAACTTGACAATTCGTTTCGAATCGACCTAATCGAATTCTTTCGAGGCATAGCAACATGAATTTACGCGTTTCCATCAATGTCGATTCTCGCGCGTTACTCGGACAAATCCAAAGCTCGCGACTCGAACGACTCTATGCTAAATCCAATAGATGGCAAATACGTGTAAGCAGTGCGTAAACTTGCTTTCATCGGGCGGCGATGCGATTACGAGCATAAATCATCATCCGTAAGTATTTTTCTTCTAATCGGCGAGTGTGGCGAGGAGGGTACGCGTCGGATTCGGAGCGATTACTCGTGTTGCTCGCGCGTAGAAGGGGTTGAAATGATAACGGCTAATATGATAAATGAGCGACGGAAATTGGCGAGCTATCCTAACGCGATTACGAAGCGCACGATTACGTCCACTGTTGCTCGTGCGTTGCCGTTTCCCCGATGCTCGGCCTTTATCTGCTACGTCTTGGGGAAGAAAAATTGAGGGGGATGGAAGAAAGAACGTATAAAAGGAAGAAAATGAAGGAAAGAGAATTTATCGTCTCGGAGCCGTAATTTTGGCAGGACAATTTTCGAAAATTCATTTCACTCGCATCAATTTTCTCTTTGGCAAGGCAAGGCAGACGTATCTTTAAAATCGAACTTAAACTCTTTTGTATTCTTACAAAATCGTTCCCATTTGAGAAAAGTCGATTCCCGAATTTATTAGAGTGACCGAAAAGTAATCAATTTTTTTGCATTTATTTATTAAAGAAATCTTAAATACTAATCGACAAATTAATTTTCATTATTTTCTAACGCTCTTGCCAGCGTAAAGGCAGTTGTTCGATTCCCTTTTTAAAAAATCTTTAAAATAAAATAAAAAAGAAACTTCTTTTAATCGAAGAAATTTTGATTACTTTCCGGTAGACCTAATATTTATCGCAAAACGATTTCAAGCACAAATACGAACTTGGCGAAAATCTTGCCGTCGATTTCTGGGTTACGTCGTTCGAAAAGTCGTGCGTTTGGATCGTCACTCTCACGCGAGAGTCACCTGTAATAGACTTAAGACAGCGACGTTTTCGCAGACACGACCTTGACCCGACGATGGGCACTTAATGTACCTTGACGGCTGAGAAAGCAAGTGCGTCATAAAGATAAGAGTCTCGGTATTGTTGCCGTATTGCGCCCGAGGGGGGCTTTAAGGACGAAAGGGGCACGACGAGAGAGCGGCTCAAAGCCGCGGCTCTACAAAACGAAATAACGACAAATTTATGGCATCGCGACAAAAGCGCGAAACATCGCGGATCCTTTGCGCGGTTTTCCCTCTTTATTCGCGCTTCGCCATTGTCACAACCGATTCCATCGCTTCTCCGCCGTTGTAATAAACCGTTGTAATTGCGTACAATGATTTTTTATCGTTCGCACGCGCGGATCGAGCCGCGGTCATCATCGAAACTCTTTCTTCGAGACCTCTTCCAAAGCAAAGAAAAGCCTTTTAGCGGCGCAACCGGGAATAAGAGAAAGAAAATGAATGGAAGAACGCGCTAGAAGAGAAATAGGAGAGAAGGGAAGAGCGAAGTGTTTTTACGAGTGTCTTTTTAACGTAACGTTTCTCCTTAATTCTTGGAACGAAGACTTCTCTTACGCGTCTACTCTTTCATGAATAGTTTGTACCAGATGTACGAACATTTTGAACATGGAATACTTTTAACTTTTAACCTCTTAGATGCAGCAAGATCCACCGCAAACTGCGTAAATTGGCAAAATATCGTAGAGTTCGATTTTTTTGTTATACATTAATATTGAAACCAATTACATTTCGTTATATTCTCGTATAAAAATTTCTATCTAAGCACAAAAGAAGGAGCAAGCCATTATAGTGGCGCGTAGTGTGTACAGGGTTGTACACTCGCAAGCCATTTTATTGGCTCGAAATACCGTAGACGTTAGACAAGCAAAAGACGATTTTGGTGAAAACATCAAGCGTTCCGCAAGCTTTCAGCTTCGTCTCCAAGAACGACTTAATCTCCATCGATGACTTAATACATCGTACGATCGAGTTGTCATCTTTCCATGGGAAAGAGAGACAAAAGTCGATGTTGTCGAGCAACAGCAACGCGCTGGCGAAGAGGGGCCGAAAGAATAGAGGCTAAACATTGTATATACGGCGCTCTTCTTGTGTAAGATGGCGCACCATCGGCCCGAACGTCGCCTACACTCGTGATTTATGGCATCCGTCAAGCATGGCTCGTTCCTTCGTCCCTCGAACGCCATTGTTGCGTTTTGTGGCCCCTTTTTTCGTTGACACGCCATCCCCATCCTCTCTTTCCCTCGTTCCAATCTTCATCGAGGGCATCCAGAGCACGTATTAATACGTGCTACCGATCTTCTCGTAGGTTTTGCTGCGTTGGGTCGTACGAAACGTCATCTTAGCACTTTGTCGATCGTTGTCGCAAATTCGGTGTACGTAATTTCGATTGCGTCGCGTCACTGTGTTCCTTTGAACTCCAGACGTTACGTTTCTCATTTATAATACAAGTACAACGTATACCGAATATTTGAAAGGAATGATTTATCGATACGAATGAGAATTCGTTTCAGAAGAAATCGGTATGTCCGAGGCACTTGCCTCTGTATTTCTTCTACAAATACAGAAAGCAACGTTGGCAAAATTATTCGGGAAAATTTATCGGTTATAATAGAAACAACGACCTCTTTAAAACGCTCGAGATAACGAAGAAAAACTCGAAGGAACGACGAAAATAAAGGACGTCGGCGCTCGTTGGAGAATTTACGTACACTCGAAAGAACTGGAGCGCGCGTCGTAAGGTCGGGATTACCAAATAAAATTTTTTGCGTCCGTCGTGCGAAGGTAAAGTATAGGACGGCAATCGCACGTCGGCAGTTCCGACGTTGAATTGCGACTATGTGCGCGGCGTCGAATTTAAAAATTTATCCGTACAAGTCTCGAAGCTACTTCGCATTTTTCCTTCGCTACGCGGCAGTCGTAATCGAAAACGATCCGTCATGATCGCGTTGACGCGAGCCAATAACTTTTCTTCCCATTCGAAGGAATAACGTACATATGTACGCGCGACTACGATCATGCGATTTCGCGTTAGTTCCTCGATCAAAAACGAAAAGAGATGCGAATACATACTAGAATCGATATCGTTTATGTTATATATTACATCATTGTTATTATTATTATTATTATATCTCTACAAAACCGTCACAAAAAATTTTCAAAAATTGAGAAACGTTGATATACGAAATATTCTCATTTTTTTGTATCCCTACAAACAAATCCGCAAACATCTTAGTCATTGTAGTTGTAGTTAATAATTGTTCTACAAATTTTCTACAAATTTTATCCTTGACGACCTGATATTTATTCGCTATTATTCTTGTACGTAGCTTGTCGAATTTGACAGACATCGCTCTTTTTATCTCTCTCTTTCTCTTTCTCTTTATCTTTCGCTAACGCTAGATCTCCGTCACGCATACGCGCCTCTCTCTCTCTCCCTTCTCTCTCCCGTATTTCCTTCCTTCTCGTTCCACATCGAACACTACGTAACCATTGTCCCATGAAATTGGACATCATTCGCGTACCACACGTCCATGACTTTTCCGTGGCGTCGCTTCGCATCGAATCGATCGCGGAAAGGTAACGAACACCGATTTTGGCGTTTACTTTCCGAAGACGCCTAATCTCGTTCATCGCGGATCGATGCGCGATCGTATCTGTCGCGTTATTACCGTAACTCGTAGCTCCTAACGCGATTAATTAATCACGGAGATTCGGACCGCCGCGTCATACATTCCGATGCTTATCTCCGCGAATCTATGTACGCGCGTACACGCGCGACTAGCTGAATTTACTCGTCCCTATCGCGAATACGGCGTTCCTCCGAATCATCGATCGCGTTGCACCTGCCCCAAGAACGCGAACGAGAGAAACGCAATTGCTATCGCTCGCGACAGCCTTTCATCTTCTTCGATATACCTCTAATCGTCTTACCACCGACGACGACACCTGTACAATTTAACCCTTTAAGTGCCAACGTCGCTATAAGGACTATCTTTTTTCGAAAGCTATAAACGTAAATTTATGTTCTAATTAATAAACTTAATTACATATCGTTATTTTCATTCTGCGATAATCCTGTAAAATAGCCTGGCATAATGAACGGAAAACTTAGAAAAAAAAATCACCGCAGATAGAAAATCTAAGATACATCAAGATGAAAATAAACATTTCAAGCATATTAAACTTTACGAATATAATTTAGTTTTCGTCGAGAAATTGTAACAAAATGGTCGTTATGACGCAAAATTCTGCCACATCTCCACGACGAACACACTCAACCGGTTAAGCATCCGATCGGCGAATCTTCGATTTTGATCTTCGCGTTGCAAAGAAATCGAAAATCGCCGACAGTCCATTTCGTTCCGCGTCGCGGAACGTCTCTCGACTTCGATCCTCCTCCCATAAATATCTTCTCGAAACGAATGGTGGACGTCCATCGGGGCGAAAGCTCGTCCGGCCGATGAGCTAGGTCCAAGCGGACGGCACGTCGAATGGATCTCGCGCTATCGTCGCGCGACTAGAGCTCTATGGACGCAAGGTGACCGAACAAACGGACGTGAAAGGTCGCGCGATGTAACGCAGTGTCGGTGGAACGTCGGTGGAACGTCGCGTTGTCGTTCGCACTCGGGGCTCGCAGCTCGTTCATCACGACGATCTAATAACCCCCGGTCGTGTCCCAGACCCTCTCGCGGCTACGTGGCAGCGCGCATAGCCCCCGACCCCTCCCCCCGGCGCCGTGCTACCCCTCTCCAGCTTCGATGCACACACGCCGCACCGAGAACGCAGCCTGCCGCCTACTACGCCCCTGAGATGGACGGCTCGCTTTGTTGCAGAAATTACGGGATTCCAGCCACCGACGGCCCCCTCTTGCCCCTCTCCATCCTTTCCGCGCTTTCGCGGGTGCCGTTGCCTCTTCCCCGCTTCCCCCACCGTTTCTTGGGTGTACATAGGCGTAGCTGCTTCGAAATTTAGGAGCTAGAGTAAATTTAGCAGTGGAAACACTCGCATGATCGGCTTGGTTGAAGGGAGGAAGGGTTGGGGCTGGCGAAAAGTACGGTGGCTTTGTCGCTGTTCCTTTCCATTGGGCGAATCGTTATTTCTCTTCTTTCTCTTGGTGGTTCGGAATAAGAAGTTTGTTTGGAATGGTCACGCACTTGGAAGTATCGATACTTTACCGACCGGTAGCCGATTTATCGATTGCCATGGTAATAAACAATTTATCGTTTGGTATTACATCCTGTAACAAGAGAAAACGTACGATTTTATCCGACCGTAAAGAAGCGTATGTATTCCTGCGCGGAAATCTAAGCGGAAACAGAGCCGATGTCAGGGAAGATCTGCGAGTGGCCGGTCAGAAGTGTGTAGGATGTCGAACCGCTAGCGTTAAGCGAATGTTTCGGCTTTGGGTCTTCTTGTATATTCCGCGTATCGTAGTTTCTATCGTTCCTGTACTTTAGGGACGTTCGAGTCAGTATCAAAAGCTCGGGAGAGCGAAGAAGGAAGTGGAGTAACAAAAAGAGCAAATGGGAGGGAGGGAATCCCAGTTGGCTCTCAGTTAGAACAGAATTACGAAGAAGAGATGCTTGCCCCCCTCCCTCCCGTATGGCAGAGAGGGACGTAAGCCGATTTGCATGCGCGTGCGTGGCAGATCCGAGGATAAGCATCAACGTTCTAAATTCGACTAGCTCCGCATTCGCGAATTTCGTTCGAGCGGAAGCGCGGGGCCGAAGTGTAAGGAAGAGAAGAAGCAGCAACGAAGAGGGAATGAATCGACGCGAAGGTTGGAACGCGCCAGTAGAAGGAAAAGAGAAAGTGAGAGAGAAAGCGATGGTAAGAAGAGGGAAGCCTATTCGTTATCAACTTTTTGCGAAGCTCGACGACCGATTTGGAATAAGCGATCCCAAGATATCACCCCGAAAAGTCAGCCGACTCTTTGACTCTTCTCCAGGACGCTGACTGAGCTAGCAATCGGATCAGAAGGTATATCGCATTACGGGGTGCGTTCATCGCCCTTCTCTCTCCCACTTACGCGCCCTTTCTTCCCTCCTTCTCTTCTTCTTCTTCTTCATTTCTATGTTTTCCACTTATCACAGTGCTGTTGCCACCGTCGCGCCATTACCTACCGATCGGCCGCCATTTTGTCGTCGTCCAGGGGACACGACGACGCCCCCTGGTTTCGCTAGCGCCCACTACCTCGATTACCAAACCGAGCGACTTTTCGTTCGCCTTATGCGTTCCTCTCGTTATTACGGGCGAAGATCCGATGCTCCATCGTCGGGTACATCGTCAAAGGTTGGCTCCTTTGAATGGTGTGGATAGAATGCCGTCGTTTTCTCCCTCTTTCTTCCTCTCGCTCAAGAAGTTTGCCGTGCCTTTAAACGAGATAAGATCGCGCCGGTAGATCCGTGAAATTAATTTTTCTAGAGCCATTCACTGTGCTTCCTTGTTCTCCTTTCGCTTCTCCTGCTTCTCCTGCCTCTCCTCGATTACGGACCGTCTTGTTCCAGTTTAGCTCGATCCGTTTGGGTTTACGTAAGCGAAGCAAGTGTCGCAGTTCCGGCGTTCGCAGTTACACGGTGGTTGTAAATTTACTCCGTGTCGGTGAAATTAACCAATTTCGAGTATGAGGAACGACAACGACGACGTTCCGAGGACGGACGTTCCGCTTCGGCTAGAACGCGATTACCTCGTGCCGACTCGCGACTTCCCCTTTCGCAAGAAACGGTGACGACCTTCGCCCTCTCCCCTTCCTCTCGTGTCGTTCTTAAGAGCCAGACCCACGCGAACGACTCTCGTCTTTTCAATTTCCCTTCGTTAACCGTCCTTTACCCCGCGTAATTACCAGAAAAAAGAGGCAACCTCTCGGTGGTGCATCGCGGAGGTACGCTCTCCAGGGACAAAAGAAATTAGCGGAAAGCTCCGCGTCGGTAGAGGCGAAACTTTCGAGACGACATGCCCTGCATCGTCCGCAAGAGGAATTTCGAATTTGGTTGGGCCGAACGATGGGTGAACTTGAATGAAAGGCTGGTAGGTCGATACCCCAGGTGGCGCGTAATGTCGAATAGGTATTCCTCCAAGATCCGAGCCTTTTTTTAATATTTTTAATATCGGGTTTCGTTTTTACACTTAAATTCGTTTCAAATTGTAGGGATGTTTTTCAGAGGATTTCTAACTATTTGTAAATTTTAGCTAGCTTGCCTTCTATTTTCACACGCATCGATTGTTATTGAAAAATGCAATAGAGTAACAAACCGTAGTCTGTAGGCTGTCGCGATCGTCACTGAAATTTCTATTAAATTTTATTAAATTCGGCCGTGTTGCTCGTTTTTCACTAAACACGCATCTGATTTATTCGCGTTGTATCGCATCGATATACCGAACGAATGAAAATATCTTTTATCGTTACTGCCACGAGTGCATATGTATCGGCTCGTGATACACGACGGCAGTTTATCGTACTTGAGACATGCCTTCGTGAAAGAATGCGGTACTTTCGAAGCGATTGCAATCGTTGATGCGAAAGGAAGAAAAATATATTCAGATTTAAAGACCTAACGTATGGCGGATTGCGTCGAGGAGGATCGTCGCAACGTCGAGGGATTTCATCGACGGAATCGCAGTCGAGAGGTCGAACCGAGTAGAAACTTTTCCGTAGTTTTCTATCGCATTCGTACATCTTTTTATATTTTTCCTCTAATAAACGCACGTACGGGGCGCTCTTTATCCTCTTGCACACGTCACTTTAATCGGGGCCATTGCCTTCGAAAAATACTCCTTAAATACGTAAAACTCTAATCTTTACGTTCGCATCGGCCATACGAAGTACCGAATACGTTTTCGTCGTCGAAGTCCGTTAGAACGAATCCTCGTAAAAATGCTCTTATTTCTTTAAATTCAGTACATTTCTTTATCGCAGTGACCGCCATTTTGTTCGAGGCAATTCCCATTTCGATCTTCCATTCAGCGATCTCGATTAATTCCCTTGTAATTAATCGATAATTAATTTCTTTCGTGGCAATTTTCATCGGAATGGAAGTCGCTCGATATTTTTCACCGGTCTTTTACGATCTAACCTCACTGTACGGCGTAACGATCGAACAACCTTCTCCATTGGGTAGCCATATTTCCTTGTCTTTCGTTTTGTCGTTAGGCGTAATTCGTACGGTCGTCGTAACGATCGGTGAAAACGTCACGCGAGGCAAGAATTCGCGCAACACGATCCACGATCGTGCCTTAGACGTCGGGAAATAATAACGCTGCACGACGGACGAATCGCATACTTACAACGACGGTTCTTAGCTACGAGAGAGCGTCGGGTTAAACGTCGTTCGTAGACGCGATTGCGGACATGCTGTACCTCGTTTACGTAGCGTCACGTTGACTCGTACGTTGACGGTGTATAGCGAGGAGTCGCAAACGTTTCCTCGGCTCGTTCTAGCGTCGCCTTGCGCGCTTTAGAATTCCAAGCGGCGAAGAGCTCGCCCTCTCGTCCCTCGGGTCGTCCTCGTCGCCTCGCTCTGTCGTACCGCTTGCCTTTACTAATTACGTAGGTCGGCGATTTCTCATCGATATGCATCGTCGATGTTGCTCGACGGAGAGCCACGATTCCGTCGATGTACCGGCTAATTTTTACGGCAAACTCGATGTCGAGCGGCGGAAGCGAGAAATTACTAAATCGTCGTGTTTCGTCGCGACAATTTCAATATCGCCGTGGATAATTCTTATTTGTCATCCGATTGAGTCCGAAGAGAAGGAGTACGACAGATTGGGTGTAATTATTTTTAAAGGAATATTCCGAGAGGTGTTCGAAAGGATGAAAGAATCGACGCGATTTGTGTCGAATCGATGATTATTTGCGATATTTGGATCCGCGATTTTCCAACCTAGTTTCAATTTCGTGCGTGTCGCTTTCGACAAGATTTCATCGGTTAGAACTAACGATAAGATTTCAGTACACGTACGTCTGCAATACCGTCGAATGTACCGTCATAATTTCGTATATTCACAGCATTCAAAATTGCATCTCGTTTGTATTGAATTTAGTTATCGCGTTAAAGTGCTCATGTCCGTTTTCAAGTTCGATAGATGAGCGGAGCGTAATCTGATTTAACCATAGAACCCTATCAAAACGAACGAAATATTTTGATGTTTGTTAGCGTTCGTTAGCTATATTTTCATTAGATAAAATTGAGGAAGAAAAACACGCTTTTCCATTCGAGCAAAAAATCGACCGTTAGTTTTCCATTTTATTAACCGTGCTAATCCCATAACGCGTTGCATTGTGTTCGTGTTTCCAACACATCTCTCGCTTCTAATTACCTACCGCCAGTCACGTGACAAAACACTTCGAAAGTACATCGACTCGTCGAAATTGTAATTAGGTTGTCCGGAAAGTCATTTCGTTTGTTTTTTTTTTTATGAAAAAACGTTGTTTCTCTTTGTTTTTTTATTTTGCTTTTATGAAAAAAATGGCAAAAAACGAAATGACTTTTCGAACAACCTAATATATATAATCGTTGCTAGGGTTAACTACGTCACATTATTTTCGTTGCATAACGCGTATCAGCCATTTATCAGACCTCGTTTAACGCTGTTTCGTTTAGCGCTGAAATTTATTGGAACGTATGTTCTCTGTAGTTTGAAACCTTTTATTATCAAACATTTTCTTAATGATCTATAATTCTAAATACTCGATACCTTCTAAGCTGTATAGCTCTATAATTCGAAGCAGCAGTAAATATTCGACATTTCTATCGAACGAACCATCCTTCCAGTCACACGATACAAGATATCTGACCAAAAAACCCAATCAGCCGATCAACATCAATCATACACAAAATCAATCTCCCAGAAAAAGCGACGAAGCGTGGGATGGGCGAAACGAATAAGTTTGGGAAACGAAGAAAAACTGGACGGACAAAATTACAGTTTATATTAAGATTTTTACACGATTCAATCATCTTTCATTGCTTTCTATCGATTTTACTTATGCCTCTTGTCTTGTAAAAATTATTATTTCCATCTCACGCGCGATTATCAATTTCCTCGACAGCCTTTCGAATTCTCGACTTCGACGATATTGAAAATTAGATCAAAGTTAAAACGATCCGTACATGGACTGTCGCTTAAAAGTTCCCAATAAGTTACGATATAGGATTAATATTTCTCAAGAAAGTACGAGAAATTCGTGAATTCTACGAATCGTACGATACGATTCGTACGAATTCGCCGAAGGAAGTTTCCATAAGAAGTTCTATACAAGTAGAGTTTCTATACGCAGAGTCTCGTATGAGTTTTCGCATCGTCTCTCGAGAATCCCGTTTATCCGAATATATTCGCGAATATTCGAATTATATTCCGTAGCATGCCACGTACAACCGTGAAATTTTATTAATTTCATCGACTCGACGCGACGATGATGGATGGAGGAAGGAAACCCATAGGTGCGTTGCAACTGTTATAGTTGCTGAAGAACAACTTCGATTTGACGCCTAACCATTCACTTTACAGGAAACTAACGAAACACGCTCGTATTGCCGACATTTAATCTTTTAATTACGGCACATCACTATAATGGCTCCATAGGTTGTCATCTTTTTGCAGCTAGTTCATGCTCGCGCGTTTATCTCGTGTAATTTTATTTCGAAGCATATGTAAAGCGTTCGACACCTATTTTCGTCTAGAATTTGCATCAGGATTATATCCAATCCGATAAATAAGGAATAAAACGCTATTTTATTAAGAAATATTCATTGTCGAGTTTTCGACCAACTTTTTGAGATGCCAGAATACTTTACGTCGCGCCCGATTGAAAATCATAATCCGTAGGTCCTTCGCGAATTAGGTTAAGCGAATTCGACCCATAAAACAATGAAAGAGTGAAAAATAGTTTCACTCGATAGCACGAGAGAAGAACAAAGACCAGGGAGCAATTACTTCACTCTTGCTGGCTTGTGTTGAAAGGTAGTTTACGACGTTCACTTCGAAAACCGCGCACGTAAGGACGGGAGCCGATGACTTACAATCCTGCCCGCAAAACTTTACGCTCAAGAGTAAGAAGCATTAATGTGTTTACCCGCGAGAACGTGTCGCTGTGAGAAATGCGTCGCGTAAACTTGCTAAAACACGATGTCGTTCTGTTAGTGGCGCGCGCCCATCCACCCACGTCGCTACGTAGGTGCCATGCATTCTGCGCTTACGTTCGTTTCGCAAACTCGCGATCCGCACTTTCGTTGGATTTCGGCGCGGTTCGCCATTTCCCTTCGATTCCTTTCCAGAAGTCAAAGACTGCGTCGTAATCTAAATTATTATCGTAGAGTGTAAAGAAAAAAATCATTAAAGGAAAATCCTTTGGATTAAATTCGATTTGTCGAATATTATCTTCCCTTAACTCAAATTAAGTTCCTCCGTATTAAGAGGAAAAAAGTAAGGCAGAAATATTTGTTAAACGGAATTCATAGTTCCTTAATGCGTAAAATAATATTCGTATAAATTATTATATTTTTTGTAAATGCATATTACTGCAATCATATTTGATATGTTCATTCTGACGTAAAATTGATTATCCTTTATTTGACACGTTACGAAGTATTTTGATTAATATCGAGTTAATTTTAGTGATATACGGATGAAATTGATGTACAATTAATTTTGCCGACCATTCATGTTATGGCATAATAAATCATTAGCTAATTACACTATAAAATAATACTCTTGCACTATTGATAATTTTAATATCTATTAACCAATGTTTAATGATTAACCAAGTTTAATGATATTTAATCGTTCGACGCGTTAATTTAACTAGTATATTTAACTTTTCGTTAAGATTCGGCATGTCCAATATGAAATTAAAGCGAAAATATTTGGTGTTAAAAATCGTAAGGACGCGTCTTTTCTACGTTCCAAGCGGATGACCAATGAAAATCCGCCGTAGAAGTCTGGAGTCGAGCGTTCGTGTGTTTCCCCTTTCGCCTGACCCGTGCAAAAAATAAAACGTCGGCGTGTGGTCGTCCGTAAAATAAACATTGATTCCAGTAAATCTCGTCCTTCTCGTCTCTTGTCGCGCTTTTTGCGTTTGGTTTTTGCATGGACGATGACAGCGCTACATCGCCGAAATCTCGCGAGTTTTCTGCTAAATTCGAAGACGTTTGGAGCTACCGAGTGCTTCCAAAACAATAGAAGAAAACCGATTCGCTGGTATCATGGCACGTGAAGCATTATCAAAATATTTTTCACGACGAAAGACAGGTGAATTTTATTAACAATAATTTCAACGTTTTTAAAAGCCAAACTTATCCTCTGAAACGGACGTATCTAAAAATGTAGATGAGAAATACGTGAGTTGATATATTTTATACGATCACACCTTACAGCCTACATTCTTAGGGCAAAAATTTTATTTTTTTAATATTAACCGCGTCTGCTCTCACTTTTCGGAAAATATAAATAAAATTGAAAGTAGCGCGAAGATCTCGTCGTATTTTTCCTTGTATTTTGAAGCATTCCTCGCGCCATGGTTTTGCGTAAACAATGACATGGACTCGCCGTAGCGAATCTCAACCTTAAGAGAGAAGCACGGTTCTCCCGAGATTCGTTGAGAAATGGAAATGTTTGGATCATAAAATACCTTGCGAGCAATAAAAGAAATACGTTTCACCTATAAAGTGACAGCAAACAAACTGCGACGATACTCGAGCGTCACTCGAAACGATTCTGTATCTTCCATCTGAGCGGTAAAGAAAGATTTTTTAAATCTGCTCAAAATACGTACGTATACGTGTCATAAATGTGTCATATAATTCACTTCCGATGCTTCTTACTTCCCCAACGACTTTAACCTTAAAACTGAAAACGTCGAATTAACTCGGTAGTTTCTTAGACTACGAGTTTGATGTTAATTTTTAGCAAACAAAATATGACAAAAATTCGACATCAACCTCGAAACAAAAAGAAAGGAGCAAAATTATTGGACACGTCAAAGAATTCGTTTATCCCTACGTAGATAGTTTCTTCGAAGCCATTCTGCCAGCATCGTTGAAGGCTTCCAAGGCGCCTTGGTAATCGAACGAATGGTAAGACAAGAACAGTTTCGTTCGAAGGACGCGAGCATGTTGTGGTTGTGGTTGTCATTGGCGAATCCGCACCGATCGTCGGAAATAATGGCATCGCGACGTTTGTCATCGGTGAGAACGGTCGTTGCGGTCGACCAGAAGAACGTCGGCTTTTCGCTTGCTGGCTCCAGGCTGACGTTGGATCAACAAGAAACTTTCCTTTCACGATATTGCATCGTCCGTGGCTGACATCCGTCACCGCTTTCATCCGACGCCATAGAGACGAAGAAGCTCGAATTTATTGATTAGCCCGATTTTATTGCCGACATACCGCGCGAACCTTCTATCGTCTCTCTCCCCACGTTCCTCTTACTTATTCGTCGTGCCTACGCTCGATAACTTTTTCTGATTCTTTTCGTCGCCTGACTAATCCTCTCGGTCTCGTACGTTTCAACGATATCGCGGTGCTCCCTTCGTTTTCTTCTTAGATTCGATACGAATCGCACGTTCCTATAAAACGTCATTTACTTTTTATCTCTTAAAAGTCGTGGAGTTTCGATATTGCTAGATGGAGACGTCGAAAATCATGCGTGTAATACGGGCGTGTGTGTGTGTGTGTGTGTGTGTGTG
>JAITYT010000192.1:495036-511956 GCA_025433975.1 Liostenogaster flavolineata
TTAAAGTTGATTTGTCATTGTGGGAAGAAATTATTTTTTATTCATTTTTTCCAAAGAATAAGATCGATTTCTCGATAGCAAAGACGTCCCTTCGAGTCGATATATTTTTCATAGAATTTATCGACGAAGGTATCGAGTAACCGATCGTTGAAATCTAGGACGAGTAAATTGTTAAAATTTACGTTCCTATCGGACCGGCGTAAAATGGCGTTACGTAGTTCTGAAATATCTTCCACAAACCGTTCGGTCGTTTTAACCTTTTTACGAAGATAGAATCTATCGACACTTTTTGTATTCTCCTGAATAATCTAAAAACAATCGATACCGCGAATGACACGAATATTAGAACACGCGCGATAGATGGATTAAGATTGGCAAATGGGAAAATATTTTACAAGAGATCTATATTTAAATATAAATTTAAGGACGATACTGATGGAATAGCAGATAGACATAACGAAAGATAGATGGCTGACTGGATGGACAGATATGGGCACTCTTGCCCGTGACGACTCCCCTGCGTGCAATCGACGCAATGGAAAAAAAAAAGAATAATTCAACGGATCGAGAGCAGAGATCACAATTTATAAGGTGCATACGCGCGTGCCAGCGTATATTCGCGTCTGCGATATTGGGAGTAAAATAAACGCGGGCTCGAATTTTTCGTCCAACGCGGATGGACACGAGGGACGTTCGAAAACCTTAAATTACTCGTAAATTACTCGTTGTATAAAGCTAAAAAAAAAGGAAAAAAAATAGGAAGAAAAATGACACGTAACGAGAGACACATTCGATCGAATCGATAAATCGTTTCCTTTGGAAAATAAATTTACGACGCATTCTCGACTCGACGTCTCGACTTTATCTCTGGATGGCACTTACTTCTCAAGGATGTCACGGGGCGCGTTCTCCGCTATCGATAAGCGACTGACGGCGATCGGAACGGCCCACTCTCTTCCAGATAAAAAGCAAAAAATACTACAACGATGAACAGTACGTTCTCTAACGAGCGTCACTGGGTCAGGAAACGTCGGGCGGGGAGGCGTATCGACGAGAGCCAACAAAATTGCAAACCACCTCTTTTCGAGAATGATTTATCGACATTTCGACGGCTTTTTGTTCGCGGTCCTTTCCAAGGTACCGTGACAAATTATTTCGATAAAGTGTTACACGGCAGTTGCCCGCTATAACGCTCAAATTTGCATGGTACTTTGATCGTCGCTCCCTTGTCAAATATCAACCACTCTTTTGTAGTCTCTCGTTCATCGATAACGCGTCCATCGATGAAGAATAGTCCTACAACAATCGACAAGGGTATTGTTAAATTCTATTTTTAATCCGTTTGAATCACGACTCGTTCTACGTCCACGGTATTTCCGTCGTCCAAGAAGGAAGCACTTTTAACTGTCACCCCGTGAGAGGCAAACATCGTAACGTATACTCGAAAAGTGTATAATGTCTACGGATCGCTAAATTCTTTTTACTTCCCATTTAAACGATGCATTCTAAAACGAAAAGAAACATCTCGCGAAGGAGAAAAAATTGAAATTCTATCGAATGTTCGGACAAATTTTTCTTCTTTTTCGCGTGAAAAATTTAAGAAAACGGACGAACTCGCGATCTTGTTTCTTCGATAACCGATAATTACCAACGTTTTCTTGTAGACCGATTCTCACGAATCCGGGCTAACAGTTTTGCAGCGAACCAAAAAGAAAAAATAGCTTTGAAAAAATGCCAACTGTAGCATTTAAATCGCAATTAACATCATTAGTAAGTAAATCGAGTTTTTGATCGAATCGCGATTCAAATATTACATCATAGTTTAAATTTTTTACTAAGGTTTGAATTAACATCGTTAATTCGACTCGTCACGCAATCGGAATCAATGTCACCCATACTTTCATCCTTGTAAAATATTTTACTCGAGGATATATTTAATATCTGCGTTCTTTCGACAGAATAGCAAATAAATTATGAAAAACCCTTACGAAAGCTCGTCTTGCTTCATTTTAATTTCGCTATTAAAAAGCGCTTGTGTAAACAAACCAAAAAATAGCACGCGACGACTGAATTTTAATGGCCATTGTCTCCACTTGGAAATGACACAGGAAATATCGATCGTCGCCGAAAACGTAAGCAGGCGCAGCCATTTAAACGAAAACTGCGTTTTTACTGCGCCCAGGCAGTCGACGCGTCCCTTGTCTCTCGCACGAGCACTGCTGTTGCGTCTGCCACTAAAAGGGTTAAACGCAGTCGGTGCGTTCGGGTGCACCGCGCGACGGTACCAGTCGGCGCGACGCGATGCATCGCGTAGCGTCGCGGCGCGGAGCGGCTCCGGCTCGATGAGTATCGAGCGTAGGATCTGTGGGTGGATGGTCGAAGGGGTTGGGGCGTCGTACGGTGGGGTGCCATGCCGCTGTCCTGGCGCATCGGTTGCCTCCTCCCCTTTCCTGTCTCCGTCCTTTTCTCTCCCTCTTTCCTACGTCTCTGTCTTTCTCTCTCTTTCTCTCGCTCGCAAAAACACTCCTTTTCTCTCTCTAGCCTTCGGTTCTTTCGTTTTCCTCTTCACTCTCTTCGCCGCTGTTTCTCCTTGACTAGCGTGCACACGGACGGACGGAGAGAGGGCCGACCAACGGCTCTTGGCTCCGCGTTTATTTCGCAAAACTAAAGAAATTTTCACAGAGCAGTTCGATACGCCAATACGTGTCCAAACTTTGAGCGAATGGTGGAAGATGTATTCTCGTATGCTCCTTTTTTCCCCGGTGTTCTTCTCTTCGCTGTACCTTTTCCTACCCTTGCCTCTCCAGAGGGTTACCCGAAGGTACGGTAAAATGCCTTTACGAGCTGCTGTTATCGAGGTCCACTGTTATCGCTGATGACCGATTTATCGGTCGATCCACTAGGGCAATTTCGCTCGGCCTTTTTTTACGAAATTTCGTTTCTTTAAGTTCGGCGCGATATTCTCCAGTCGACGTGACACTCGGATTTCAGGACTAAGGATTTTAAAATAACGTTTTGAGTTTGGTTGAGTTTGGTCTGAGTTTGTTATTCGTATTTTCCTGGCAAATTCTTTTGCAGTTAGACGCACCAAACGACTCGAATTTTCATATTTTCATGTCCGATTTATTGTTTGCTATTTCGTCCTACTGGCTTCTCTCTAAATGTCAAGTTTTATCCTTTCGAACTCGCACACACCGAGGGTTACTCCCTTCGACTCTACGATCATAATTTTCCGATTTTTCGTATTATCAAAATTTGCATATTTTAACTTTCCAGCAACCCTTTGCCATTTATAATCTCACTGACCGTTCACGAGTTCTCTCGACAGTGGCTTCTTTCCGAGCGAGCCGCGAGCTGGTCGTAACTTCACGACCGGCCGATTTCACATCCAGGGAAAGACAGGAAAGAGAAAAAGCGACTGCTTGGAAAAGCTGAACTCTGCGTGGCTCGGGCGCACCGTAAATCAAGCGAGATGCCCGGTAATTGAGTTGTGGTGCTCGTGGGGCCAATGCCGAGCTACGTTCGTGGCACAAGCTACTCCTGCTGGGATACGAAGCTATCGCCTCTTCATACGCACGCATCGCCGAGGAAACGCCAGCTGGAACGCTCGCTTGGGACGCGATGCGTGGCATGACTTCGCTGCTGGAGATCTCTCTCGATCGTTTTCGACGTTTTTCTCTTTCTCTCTGACGACGATCCAGTCCTTTCGTTGGACTTCTCCTTTCCAAATTCCCTCCGTGTCCTATCTCGAATTAACGATTCGACCGATTAAAACATCGTAAGTTTGTAAATTTGCAGTTGGAGCGAACTTGACGTAGGTAGCAATTAGAACGCGTTGTGCTATATATTTTTTCTTCTTGATTCTTCATTTTTTATTTCTTAATTTTTATTCGAAAAATTGAAAGAGAATCGAGGCTAATAATAAGCAGTGACTAACGAATTATATAAAGGTAGATCGTACTGATAACTATTGTACGTGCAATATTAACGTCCAAGGCTTTTGTAATTTTACCTAATTGCCTAGGCCTAACGGCCTATTTTAAGCATGCCTCCGTTATGGAAAAAATCTCAATCTTTTCGTCCGATTAATATCTTTCGCTATTTTGTAAAGTCCTTATTACGTTATAAGTCACAGCGATAAACGCACAATAATTACACAAAGTAAAAATAACCCTGACATTAACAGCGCCGTTAAGACTCTCGAGGGTATTATGAAACCTTCCGGAAATTGTGTCCATACTTTGCAGAGGAGTGACTTTTAGAAATTGTTGGCTGTCACTCGCTCGAAATAACGTAAAGTATTTAACACATATTGTCCCAATATTAAAAAGGAAAGAAATTTGAATCGATCGATTTAACGTCAAGAACAAAAATTCAATATTTTCCTCGCATGAAAAATCGTGACTTGGAAAATACTTTATCGATATTTAAACGAAATATCCAAACAAAGTTTTGTAACTATTGGGGTATCGCAGGCATCTCTGACATATTTATACGAGTATATTGTAGACGTTACGTGTAATGATAAATATTAATAAAAACTTATTAATGTTATGTTCACAACTTTCCTTAATCGTTTAGATAATAACTGAGTCTTTTACAAAACGATAGTTGGAGTAAAAAAAAGCCAAATCACAACAGCCATAAAACAAAACGACATCTATATCCCACCTAGTACATGCTTTGTTTTGTTGATGTAAATAACCACTTTTTAATTAACGAAACCGATCATTACGTGTTACTTCCGATAGAATACATTACTCACGAGTTTTTAATAACAATCGATGAGTTTCAACTGCACTTTTATATGCAACTGTGTCTTTATCGCGTTTTCAATGCGTCTAGACAGTCTATGCGTCCCGTATCTCTCGAATAGGGGCTAGTTTTGCGCCCGGCACTAAAAGGGTTAAAAAGGAACACGCATCCAATAGCGTTTGACCACTGAGACACCTCTTCGTATTCCAATGTTCCGAAAGTATCGATTGTTTCAAACGCCTTGCGCTCGAACGTCTTAAAGTCATCGTCTTGCTAAATACGTAGCGAATATAATTCTCTCTCGACGTGATTTTGCACGATGCGTACGTAAAGTTTGGAGGTCGGTAGTCGGTAACGAGCATGAAACGTCGAAAACTCGCTGAATATCGATCGGATATCGTTGTCGTATGCTCGTACATGTCGCAGCGTTCGGCGAGGTTCTACATTAGCGATATGATTGAAAGCGATTACGCGACGTTCGCATCGTGGGTAATGGACTGGAATTCGGTAGACGCGTAACAAAGAATTAAAATCATCGAAGCGCGGCACCAAGCGGCACGATCGCAAGGACGTACGTACGTGTGACGTACGTGTGCACGCGTGTGTACGCAGCTGTTTAATCATCCGATCGTACGCGAAAGAACGCAAAATTACTATCGATCCGCACACCTTCAAACCAGAATTTATTCTATGATATATCGAATCAATGAATTCGTTTAATTATTTGTCACGGATAGCAACGAACGCGCTTCCTACTGTGCGCATTTTCGAGTTGTCATGGCAACCCGATTCTCCGCGCCACTCGATATTGTTACGAATCAACAATTATATTCGAAGCGCAAAAGAATCGATGGATAAGCCAACCGGTCGATTTTCATTTCTCTCGATAGAAATAGGAACGCGACTCACCGCCACGTTCTACGCATCTTTCTGCATTTTCGCCCCGAATCGAATCTAATATTTAAATTAGTTTCACCCGTCGTGGCCGAACGGCGAATAGCCAAAACGGCAGCGCGGTTTCACCACGTCGATCGATTCCTCGACGAAGGACTTCTCCTCGAGCTGGCAAATATCAAGAAAAATGGAAAGGACGAGAGAGACACGAACGGAATTTCGTGCAAACGGATACAATGGGATTCGCCGTGATTCATCGACGGCGACGTATGTATCTCGGTCGTTCGTCCGTCCACTCGCAGGCAGAGTCCGCATCGCACGTTCGTCCCCTTCGTTCCGTACGGGATCGCGCGAATTAGTCACGCGACACTAGAAATAAAGGGGACATCGAGGCGTAACCGAGGATCGAAATCGCCACTGCGTGGGGTAACGATGCGCGCGGGGGTGTAGCCGAGGAGGAGACGGCTAAGCCGTCGGATCTGGCTTCTGGGTATGCGCAGCCTAGCCAGGACGCGGCTAGGTCCGTACGTAACCATGCGAGCGGAGCGTGCGCGCGTTACCGAAGCTAGCTCGACACACGCTGTGTACACGAAAAGCAGCAGCAGCAGGAAGTCGCTCCGAGGCGGAGTGGATCCGGAGAGAGACGAGCAAATATTAGAGCTTCGACGTCGCTACGATCCTACCGTCGTCCTACGATACCCTCTTCCTCCCCCTGGCTCCCCTACAACCTCTTTCTCGGTCTCCATTTATTCCTCACTGTCCATCCGCCCGTCCATCTATCCGTCCATCCTTTTATCCGCCTACCTCTCTACGCGTATTATATTTGTCCGCTCTCTTTTCGTCCTTACCCACCTGTCCCTTCACGGCAATCCTCCTCTTTCGTTCTACAATCATCGCCAACGATCTTCTCTCAAAATCCTTCTCTTCCTTCATTTCTCACTGTCTACATCCGTCCATTCGTTCGTGCATCGTTTTATCCATGTATCTTTTTATTCGTGTATTTCTCTCTTTTCTCATTTTTCATTTTCATCTCTCTCACTCTTAGCCACCTGTTCTTCTCCGATCATTTCATTCCTTTCGATGCAATCCTCCTCTTTGGTTCTACAATCATCGCGAATGCTCTTCTCTCAACATCCTTCTCTTCGTTCATTCCTCACTGTCTACATCCATCCATTCATCCATGCATCGTTTTTTTCCGCGTATTTCTCTCCGATTATTTACTTGTCCAGTCTATCTCTCTTCTCCCTCTTTCTCTCTCTTTTCTCATTTCCATCTCTCTCGCTCTCATCCACCTGTCCTTCTCCGATCATTTCATTCCTTTTGATGCAATCCTCCCTTTTGGTTCTACAATCATCGCGAACGATCTTCTCTCAACATCCTTTTCTTCGTTCATTTCCCACCGCCTACATCTGTCCATTCATCCATGCATCGTTTTATCCACGTATCGTTTTGTTCGTGTATTTCTCTCTTTTCTCATTTTTCATTTTCATCTCTCTCGCTCTCAACCACCTGTCTTTCTCCGATCATTTCATTCCTTTCGATTCAATCCTCCCTTTTGGTTCTACAATCATCGCGAACGATCTTCTCTCAACATTCTTTCCTTCGTTCATTTCTCACTGTCTATATTCGTCCATTCATTCAAGCATCGTTTTATCCACGTATTTCTCTCCGATTATTTACTTGTCCAGTCTATCGCTCTTCTCCCTCTTTCTCTCTTTTTTCATTCTCCATTTTCATCTCTCCCACTCTTATCCACCTGTCTTTCGTCGATCATTTCACTTGTTTCGGTGCAATCCCCTCCCTGGTTCTATAATCATCGCGATCGTTCGTCTTTCGCCCTTCTTTTAGGTCTCCCTTTCTTCCTTTCAGCACGTCCTCCTGAAATCCAAGCGACTCCGTACTCCGACTCTCCTTTGAATTTTGATGGGATTTAACTCGCATAAACGTGCCATCGCGTGGCCACGAAAAATCGTCCCTCTATCCGACGACCGACGTACGCTCTTCGACTCGCGGGAAGCTTGACATTCGTGGGTTATCGCGTGACTCCTTGACCGTGACGGTAACAACGCCGAGGAAAAGTTTTATCCTTGACGCACGGGGTCCGATAATGTATATTTAACAAACGTGATTTTGCGAGGGCGAGCACGCTTAGAAAGTGGCAACGATGGATGGTCGATGGCCCATTGTCACGCGAAAACCGTGTTTGACGAACGAATCGAAGGGTGGAAGCGCCATCCGTCCAGTCGCCTCTAGCTTCTACGAGATTGACTTTCTTTATTTTCGTGCGAATGTCGGCTTTTCCTCGCGTGATCGTCTACCTTTGCTTAGTCGATCTCGTCGAAATCGCGGTAACGTTTCGTTCCTTACGTTTGTCAATGACGTATTAATTTTTTTTAGCGACAGCCAATCGGCACCTTCGAACACTTAAAAATCACCGGTAAATTCGCATCTTGTCGGTTATATTTTTATTACGAATTTCTTTGGAGATACTCGTACGATAGAACACGTATAGACCCTGTGAAAGTAATCGATACGATCGATGTACTTGCTATTAGCGAATATCTTCACCTGTCTCGATAGAGACCAAAGTTATCATCGGTAAGTTCTGGCAGTTAAATGCGATGGTACGCGTTATGGCACCCTATTTCGATCCAATCCCTCGAGATCAAAGTGGCAAGTTGAGGTATCACTTTCGAATAGCAATTAAAGGCCCTCGTCACGTGCGAACGGTTTATTAACGAGAGACGTAAATGTTCAACGAGAGCGGCAGAATTATTGTTCTTTATTCTTGATCGTAACTTTACAAACTTACGACGTTTACTTTTGTAACTTTATCGAATCGTTGGATATTTCAAGTACGATGTGCGATTCTAGATTACGTAATTTTTACGTTAACGCGTCGATTCTCAAAAAAATGTAGTTGCGGAAAGTTTAATCGCGACTCCATCTTCGTAAACAATAGAATCTTGTACTTCTCATAAATCGTCGAAAATCTTTCCATGATTCGCTACGCTTTACGAACGTAAGATGTACAATAAATAGACGTTTACCAATACACGTATATCTACATCTACGTCTATCTCAAGCGAGGCCACGTATATCGTACACTTGGTGTTTTTGTTTTGAAAGGACGACGCTCGGCGCTGCGCGAAAGACGAAGATTCTCCTTGTTATTTCGACCAAGTTAAGATGACCTATACATACGACGCGACGCCATGCCAGTTCGGTGTCGATCGTGGAGCAAAGTAAACTAGCGAAATGATACTCGTAATTACGCCGTATTAATCTTTTATTATTTATTACTTTTCGCGTAATAAATAGCAGTAGAGTAAAACGATCGATACCGTCTGACCGATTACATCGATCAACGTCGCAACTTCGAGGCGCTGACACACTCCGACCGCAGTTTACTAACAGATTTTACGTGCTCTTGCATGACATGATTTTTATTGAATCTATTCTTTATCGTATATTTCAGCATCTGTGCATCGGCATTTGTTCCAACGTTGGAATTTTTACCCTATACAATAAATACGAGTAAATTTTCAGATACTCCGAACTACTGGACGAGTGTCCATCTTGCAAGATAAAATATGTAAAGTAGGTCGTTCGCGTTAACACGAACGATTTTAGCAGTTATAAGATAAGAAAAAAAAACGCATAAAATTTCAAACAGTCCCTCACACCCTAAAAATGTTCTTCGTAAGTATTTTAGGAAAAGGCACTGTACACGTGCCTTCCATTAGATACGCATACACACAGTCTCGAGGTTTCCAACCAATTTCAGAATTCCGTCGTAGCGTCGTCACACGCCCAATCGACCGGCCAAACTCCTCTTTAACGCGTCTGAACAAACAGGTACGTATCCGCGTACTTTAAAGCGCATTTCACCCGGAATCTCAAAGTCGTCCGCGAGAGAAGATCCGCCGTGGACGGAAGCTCGAATTCCCTCTTCAACGCGACGGAATTTCGGACGCACGAGGAAACGAGTGCGCCATTATCGTCGGTATCGTCGTTCAAGCGATACCACGGCGACCAGGTAAACGCGCAATTTCCATTTTAATGGCCGCACGGAATTCGGCTAAAAGGCAATTTAAAGTTCAGTCGCGAGAATGAGCGCGACTGGCTCTCCTCGCACGGCATTCTCCACGTGTAACTCGTACAATAAAATTCATTCTTTGCCCGTCTGACGTAGGTAGGGTCTGTCCCTCTTCATTTCGTCCATTCGACCTTAATTCGTTGGTTCGATACGTTCGCGGTACGCAACGACACACCAACGTACAAATACTCGCTGCTAATTCCAACAATCGTAACGATCCTATAGGATCTAGAAGGTCCTCGTTTTGCTCTAATTTTAGGCTGACTTCTAAGATTAATCTCGATGAACATCGATATTAACTCCAAAAATAAAAATATTATTAGACAATTTATAATAACGATTAACCCCTTCCACTCGTACACGCGACGTTAACCTACGTTTTATTATTGTACTCTCTACATATATTTTTTCTACCAAACCGGCAATCGTAACATGTTCTCACAAAAATCTTTTCATTTCGATTAAGTATGAAAATAAAATTCCAAGTCGATTGGTAGCCTTCTCACATATATAAATACGAACGATGCAGAGGATTAAATTTCGTTCGATCGACGTAACGATACTGTTACGTAACCCAACTGATCATAAAATAAGCAAAGGACCTTCTAGCACTTCTAACAATTGCACTAAGGAAGCCGCAGTCATAAATTCGTTACCGTCCCTAATCGAGCAGCTAATTGCCCGTGTACGAAGGAAAGAACGTAGGAACGTCGTTGAAGGCGTACATGATTCGTTCGAACGAAGCTTTTCAATGACGATGGTACTCTCGCGTCTCGTTGGACGGTGCGATGAAGCGTTCGCACACGAGCGGCGCGAGCACACTCGCACGCCGGATATATCGAACCCTTATGCATAATGCATTAAGGGATGACGGGAAGTATGGATATATTACTCGCCAGAGGCCAATGTTATTCTCCCTGGCGTCTCTCTGGCTAATGTTGATAAGGAAGCGGCGCGCGGCAGCATCGAAGATACGACGAAGGCGCGCGACGAAGACGACCGACCTTCATTAAGCCGAACTCTAACCCCCACGGCCGCCTCGAGCCTCTCCGTCCTTCTTCCACGGCCTCTTTAAAAAGGGCGCTCGCGAAATTACTTTGGCTAAACGAGCGCGCTCCTTTCGCACTCATCCTGTCTCCTCCTCCTCCGCTACCCCTCCTCTTTCCATCCGACGGTCCTTCACCGTCCTCTCTTTCCTTCTGGACCGTCGTGGCTCGCGCGCTCGAGAGATAATTCGTGGGTGAAAGTATCGGCGCGGTTGCTCTCGTCTCATGAGGAATATTAGGCCGTGGTGAGTGGCGCGCGACGTGCCGCTTTTCGTCCGCTTCTTCGCTACGGTTCGACCCTTTGGCGTTTGGCACGGTAAACTCGTGTTCGGTGACGATATCGAATTCGTTATTCGCTGGTAGGTTCGGCCACTTTAACCGTTCGAGTCCCAAGGGGTTTCGAGGAAAACACTGTCGAAGAATGCCAAACCGCGCTACCGCGTTTTCTCTGCCATGGGTGCGAGAAGACCCAAGCAGCGCGATAGCTCGTCTTTTATTTTATGTCGTTGTTGTATTCTTTCCTTTTCGGCAGGATTTCCTGGCTGGCACGCCCTTTTTATTTTGTAATGTATTATCGCATTGAAAGGAGGAGCTGTGTGATGTAATCGTGTCGGTGAATCTGAGCGGGCATCTTCGACAGTCGGGGCGCACCATCTGTTGTCGAGAACGCTGGAAATGTGCTGCCTTTTCTCGACACGAAATCTGAACAGCGCGATCGCGCTGCTTGGGACTCAAACGGTTAAATGCAACGTAGCTGCTCGTTCGGTACGCGTTAGGTCTTTAGATCGACTTTAGATAGATGAGAAAGTCACTGGACGAGATCGAAATACTCGCTACATGTGTTTCAGAAAAATGTTGAAATTTAATGATAGATTCGAGCAGTCCTTGCGTCGAAATGTAGCGATCTTTGCTTCTTCGTAATGGGCTAAGTCGCAAAACATTTGATATAACTTCTTATAATTTCCTATCATCGACACAAAAGGTTGCATTTCTTTTTGTCACAATACGATAATATTTAAGTGTACAAAAATCTATTTAAAGTAAAAAACAGATGAGAGCGTATACCCGTATCTTCCGACGTGTAAAATTATTCATAATTTCGCTATTGATTCGTGTGCGTGGTAAAAGCGCGCGAAGGCCAGTCGGGGCACGGAGGGGAGGGAGAGACGAACTTGGTAGAAAAATTCGTAGGCAACGTTCCGACGATATATTAAAATAAGCCGGAACGCGATAGAAAAGGGGCGGCGGATGGGAGCGGGCTGGCGACGAGGCTAGGGGTAGAGGGGTAGCAGCTTCTACCCGCAATTAGCATTGCCAACTAGATGAAACCGTCGCGCAAAAGTGGCTTCGAGGTGGAATCGGACTACGGAATTGGCTTCGGTTGCGGGGCCATTAGAAAGGACGCAAAAGTGCACGAAAGCTTTAAACTTGATCTCCTGTCGGGAGGGTAAAAAGAGTGTAGAGGTAGGGACGGGCAGAACGATGGAACGGGTTTGGTCTCTGGCTGACCACAATTCATCGTTAACACCTAACGCAGACTCGTCGTCCCTACGGACAAAGCGTCGCGCACTCGTGTGCGTGCGTCCGTGTCGATTTGAAGCAGCGAGGGGAAAAGGCCGATGGGTATGGGGCTAGGGTTACGGAGGAAGGGGCTTTCTATAGTAGCCCCAGAATGCGATAGGTTTTACAGGTCCAACGTGTGTACGGGATTCGCTTTTCATTTTATCGTCGTGAATACATTTCACTGAACAAACGCAATGTTATGCAATTACAACGCTCGAAGAATCGATTGGCAGGAGAGTGAAGTCGCTGTCGCGACTTTTCCCAAATCGCCGGATTTTCGGTCGGTTTCACTGTCTTCGACGCTGACGCTCGCTGCATTCGCCAATTTTTTTGTCTTTTTTTTTTAGCATTTTATCTCGTGGACTTGGATTACGACCGAACGCGCGACATTCGATCGTAAGTAAAGTTTTTGAAAGTCCTTCGTTGGAAATAAATGTTCCTTTTAAATTTAATCAAAATCGCGATCTGGCTCGATGGATTTCGATTCGAGCTACAACATTCACTTTCGAACTGTTCAGTCGCGTGTTGGTTGTTTATCGAAGATTCGTTACGCGAATATTGGCAAGCGCGTCCTTTCAATTCGCTACCGGCGATCCTCTTTGGCCTACCGAGCGAGCCAAAGAGGAGACAGAGAAGCGGGACGGGGAGAAAGCCATAATTTCTTTGAATTCGCGTCCTTATTGGCGAGGAAGGCGCTCTCGAGTCGTGGACCGCGTGTAGGACCGAAGAAAGCTGGGAAAAAAGAGCGAAAGAAAACGAAATCCAAAGAGAAGGCGGATGCTATGACAGGAACGAAGGGAAGGTTGGGGATACGAAACGAGACGGAAGGAAGAGAGGCAAGGAGTCGTTAAGATCCGAAGGGGTTCGAACGAACTCCAGGAAGGCCGAGGCTTTATGAACCACCGGCGGATAGGACGCGCTCCAACGCGAAGCCGTAAAACGATTCGATGTTCGCGCAACGGCGAGCCGTATCTCTTATTTGTCGCGTGGGATCGTAATTTTGACATTTAGGCGAATTTCGGTGAACCGCGAGCGCGTAACGCGCCGCTAAAAGGAAATTGCGCTTTTCGATAGCCGGTCCAGGTTGGTTCTTCCTCGTTCACTGTTTTACCTCGGCGTTTATCGGTCGCGCCGACCCACGAAACGTCCCAATGACATCCATGCGGTAAGCACTTTGAAACTATACGAAGGAAGTTAATCGAACGAACCATCGCTGAAGGATTTATGTTCGTTATCGTGAAACTGGGTGGACGATTCTTTGAGACGATATACGAAGAAGCACTCGACGGTTCCTTACACCTTCCCGAATCGGTGATCTTTGGAAGAGGAAAAAGTAAACCCAAGAGATCTCGATCAGAAAGACAAACAGAACGGAGTCGAACGGAGCACGACCAGTGCCGAACATAAAGATCGGGGAACGCGGCGGAAACGGAGTTACTGCTCGATCGCGAGACGTAAAATTTAACAGCGGCTAAATGGCGACCAAAGTAACTTCTACCCATTAATAATAAGCTGTCTTTTAATCGAACTGTCAATGATTTCGAAGTTAAGGCTTCGGTGTAACTCGAGATTAAGTGTTTCCTTAAGTGTCTAAGGGGAAAGTAGGAGAAAGGCAAGCGATTGGAAAGGACAATTAAGACGTTGCATAGGAATGTGCTAAACGAAGTTCTATTTTTTGTCTATACTTCGAATAAATTCACCATATCTTAACTTTTAGAGAAAAGATTATAATATTCTATAATAGTGGAACGAAATAATGTAACGAACGGGCCACTGTAATGGCGTACCATTTAAGAAGCTGACTCACGAAAAATCCACTCTATCGTCGTACGGCAGGATAGGGGCGGACGATGTCGAGCTCGAGGATGCTGTCATGACCGAAGACACGATGACAACGGCGTTACACGAACGTACGGTGGCACGACACAACCGTTAAGTTACCTTTCTATATACAGACGCTCACCGCGACAGTAAATTTCACCGTACAGCCGTATCGCATTATCTAATAACGCGAATCCACGACAGATAGCAGTAAAGTAAGCGGCTGTGAATCGCACGTACGAACGGTACAAACCGTCGTAGGGCAATAAAGACGGGTCCGGTTATTAAAGCGGATTCGCATTGTCAGTTGCGGTCACCGTAAATCTCTCTCTTAGCGCGAAATTGCCAGGCGCGCACCGGCCACGAGATCGGAACTACCACAGGTGCCTCGTTATCGATCGAGTGGGAGAATCTTTCTCTTCGCCCTCCCATCGAAAGCGAGACCGCCATGCTGCGTCTTCGGCATCAACACGTTCGAACCGTCTACACGAGTCACGCGTGACGTTACCGCCATCAAATCTTGTTAACCGATCGCTTCCACGTCCTGCCGTTCGATCCTTCGAAGACCAAGACAGATTTTGTACGATCGGTCGCGACGATTGGCGAACTGGCATCTTTTGAAGGAATGTTTGGTCTAATTCGTAGCGCTGGGGGAAAAGGAGGGGAGGGGGGTTAATGCAGGGACGCGAAAGTTACTTTAATCGTAAGTGAAATTTGGCGACCAACGTGTCTCAGACTCCACGTGCCCATAAAGAGCACCAACGATAAGTGTAAATCAGTTAGTACGATTAATCTTAAATTTACGCGTCTAGGAGATTACGGTTCGTACAAATAGTTTCTCCGTGTTCTATCAGAACGAAATTAGCTAACTACGGAGCTACAAGAGCCAACTGTTACGGCTTCCTAAACTTCTACCATTTACCTAGTCAATGATGTAAATCAGATGTAGATTAAATCGATCGCTACGTTTACACGTATCCGTTTGATCGTGTCGTAAACTGCATCGAATGTTTAAAACGATATTAATCGTTTTTTTTTATTGTTCTGTTACAGGTATGCCCTTCCATATTTGACTTCACGTTTTCGTAACCGAGTTCCGTAAGGTAAAAATATTTATTACTTCTGCTTGTACAACTCGATGCACCATGTCGTCAATGATATACGGTCTAACTTTATTTTACAAATTACGCGAAGTGTCCTTAAATTTCTTACGATTCCGAAGCAACATTTTATCGTATATCGTCGATCTCGCGATCGTCGCGATAAATCGAGGTAAACAATTTTAAAAAGAAATTTACTTTGCACTCTTCTTGCGAGCATTATCTTTTATTAAGAAAGAATCGTAATAAACTGATATAGCTGTATGGAATCGTTACGTTGTTCTGGAAAAGGCGTAAAATCTTGAGTGACTCGCTGCAAATTCTCATCGGATATAACGTACGATGCATCAAAGTAATACCTGCCTCTAGAAAGCATCCATCAAAGCCGCGCGATAGATTGAACGCGTTAACGCGTAGACGGGACAAGCTTACAGCGTGGTCTTTCTTGCGCCTGCCTCGCGTAACACGTGGAAAACGATCGACGAAGGTGCATCGACGCGTTAACGATTTCTTCGATCGCTTCTTCCATCAACGAGTCGCTCGACTCGTCGTAAATCGTATAGCGCTCGATGCAACGAGGAAGAAACGGTACTTTCATTAGGTCGGCCATCCCGTCGTAACCAGCGCGACTTAATTGCTATCCAGTAATTGGTGTAACGTTCGAAGTTAAAAGGAGAAATAAATATTTGGACGAAGCGTTAATATCGACTTCCTATTGGGAACTTTAATGAATGGGAAGGTAGAAAGCCGGTGAGAGAGCTCGAAACATCGATACGAGCACACAATAGTAGATTTAATTGCAACCAGTTACACGTAATTAGAAGTGATTAAATAACAATTCGCCCATCAGTGCTCTTGGTACGGATTCAAACTTCGTATATTCAAGTTTCCGAAATTTAGTTTAGCGAAGCCGCAATGGCGTAATCGTACCGGCACGGGATCCGCCGAGTTCTCCTGGGTGAGATCGCGCTCGATTGCGGTGAATCATTCTTTTTTTGGAGCACAATAAGCGCGACCGTGTCGCTGGCGTCCTCGCATTACCGGCACGTTCGATCCTCCAGGGGAATTCGACGCAACAAAAACGATATTAACAATCGTAACCCGTTCGACGCCTGATCCCTAAAGTCCAGCCGGAAATAATCGAGTATTTTCGCGTAAAACGATCGGCCCGGATCGATATAGAGGAAAGAAGTTAGAGAGTTTATGGTTTTTTTCCACTTCTAAAAGTATTTCCGTAATTTAAATCTGATCGTCGAATGGATATTCGATGACGAACTTCTTCCGCCTTGAAGTATTTACTCGATATAAAGGTCAACCGACAACTTCCGGTACGAAGTTCAAGAACCAGTCGCAATTTTAACCAACGAATACCTTGCGATCTTAATGTAGCAGAGAGCACGGGAAAGAATATTTATCCTACGCGTTTCGTTCGTTCTCGAAACTTCCGTCATCGCGGGAGAGGGAAGCTGAAGGCTCCTGCCACCGTCTTCCTTAATGAAGATAAACCCGACACGTCGAAGCGTGTAAATCGTGCCGAGTCGCGCGACTGCTTCGAACAAAATATCGAGCGTAATCCGAGGTGCGCGGATGAAGGTGCGAGTTAACGAGAACCAGAGAGAGGAGAGAGAGAGAGAGAGAGAGA
>JAITYT010000192.1:547441-559073 GCA_025433975.1 Liostenogaster flavolineata
GAAAGGTCGAAGGGTGGAGGAGGAAGAGAAGAATAAGGCGGGCGCGGCTCGTTTCCGCAGCGATTTCAAACGAGTCGCACTGGAGGACTGCGGAAAAGCGTTGGAAGGCAAGCGGCAAGGTATCGGACGACGTGGCTGCCAGGAACAATTCAATAAGCTCGCCGAAGTGTGGATTTTTCTGATTAGCTGGGGGAAGTTGGACGTTGGTCGCGCGTGATCGAGAGAGAGAGAGAAAATGCTGGAAAGACGCCGTCGAACCTGAAGGAAGAAGACCTCGTAGCAGTATGAAAGGAGGTCGGAGGGTGGAAAGGAAGGATGGAGGGAGGAGGGGGGTAGTCGAAAGAAAAGGAGGGAAACTCCGGCTCCTTTTGTCTTATTTAAAATCTCGAAGCGCGCGTTGCCTCGCCCATCTAAGTTCGCTCAGAGATTCACCTCGTGCACCGAGAAATGCACTCAACACCTTTCGCTACGGTCCGAGTTTCAATCGGTGTCGAAGCGCCGCTTCGTGAGCTGCCTGCGTCTCCTGAGCCGCTGGACTTTGACACGATCGATTCCTCCGCTCGCTCTGCGGCTAAAGGAACGAAGCTTCGTTCGTGCGATGTTCTTCCTCGTTCGATACGAAACTCGTCTTCCTAGTCTCGCTGTTTCGTGACGTTTCTGGTTAATATTGGGTTGTCCGGAAATATATAATAAAAAATGTTATATAAGTAATAAAATAATAAATAATTTTTGTTAAAAAACCAAAAATCGGCACGAACTTTATACAATATTGTGGTTTGGAATATCGCGTACAGTATCGCATTATTGTATAACATTAAAGTCTTTGACTGACGTAAGTCAAGAGTCACGACCATACGGAATTTATCTACCTAGCTTCGTTTGTGACGTAACTAGTTACGGTATTATCCTATAGAATATTACGTATAATATCACTGCATAGAATATTACGTATTGTATTATTACATAGCATTAAAGACGTTGACTCTTGATGGCTCTTGATCATAACTAATCGCATCATAATCAAGGATTTCAAGGATCTTTAGTGTTGTAATTTTCATTCGCCGTGCCATCGAGAAATAAATGAATTAAAAATGGAAATATTCGAGGAAAACTAACCTTCGTTAAGTATCGATAATCGATCGGGGATCGATCGCTTTTTCTCGTCGAGACGACACTCGTATCGCCGAGACCATTGCGTTTTTAAATTCGTATTCCTGTGGGGTGGCGACGACTTCGCGCGCCGACCTACTGAAGCTTCCCCCTTCCTCTTTCTCTCCCTCTCTCTCTCTTTCTTTGCATCATGAAAAAAAAACCCACCATCGGAAATTGTAAGTTACGATCCCTTATGAGTTACGTCTCCGGGGTATCGACGAAAGCATCGGCAGGCTAACGTGGAAAATTTGTTATTCGCCCTCATGAATATCAAAATCATTATCGAGAATCTCTCGTTCGATCATCGTTAGCCCCGACGACGCAAAGATCGTCCTTTTAAAACACGCAGGGCCGACGGGACGTACGATTTTTTCTCCTCGGGTGAAAAATGCTCGGCTCGGCGGAGGACCGCTTCCTTTTTCATGGTGCCACTGGCTTTCGCCTAACCGAATCGATTATTCGGCAGGGTCGACTCTGACGTCAAGACAACGTCGACTCCAAACGAGACGAACGCCCATGCGATCCGGCGAATCTCGAAATGGGATTCGGCTGACTGAGCGAAATTAAACGAATTTCTCACGTAGTTGGATGTTAACCGCTGATAATGCCGTCCGTTCGTGGTACGTGTCGGTTATCCGCCTATCCGTCGAACGACGGGACCCTCTTCGTACAATTATCAGAGGATGCTCCTACCGTGTCACGGTAACCATCGGCTCCCTTCTTCGTCGAAGAAGAAGCAAAGCGAGATCGTACGTAAGAGCGCGCTCTCCTACGAATTTCCCGATAAAATTCAAGATGACGCGTAAGCACCGCACTAGCGATCCACCGGAGTGAATCCTTTGAAGTCTTGATAGGGACATCGTAAAAGGACGAAGTGGCGAGACGCATAGGGACCATCTCGTACGTTCGAGCGCCTTACATTTTTTATCTTCGTTATTTTCGTCTCCTTCTTCGAACAGCAAAGTGGAAACGCATTTTTTTAACGCGTTTCTACGTAATACCGCTTCGCTTCCGTACTGAGGAAGAACTTTTCCTATGGCTCCCGAAGCAGAGTAATGATATTTTCTTTCTCTAGCTACCTGTCGGCAGGATATCAATGATTCATTTCTATTATGTTGGTACGTACGAAATGTCGAATTTTTAAGTGAATATATAAAACTGCGTATCTTTTTTCAAAAGCTCTTTATTTAATCGGAACATGCTCCACTCGCTTCGATACACTTTTCCCAACGAGATTTTAATGCACGGATGATCGTCTTAAAGAAATTCTGATCTTTCATACTGTTTAGCCCGTAAAAACTCTTCTAAATGTTAAAAAAAGTAAAAATTGGTTGGCGAAAGATCCGGTAACTCATTTAATTTCGCAATTTGTTTGTACGACGTATGCGGCCGAACGTTGTCGTGGAGAACTATTGGGCCATCAGTTCGTGCGGAACTCGCTTATCCATTTTTTTCACCTTGCCAATTTCAGAAAGGTGGCGCAATATTGTTGTTTGGTCAACTTTCATTCTGGTTGCAAGTTTCCTTGTAGATACAGTTGGATTTTGACATTTTATACGCACTAAGTAAAAAAAAGTCGATCTAAATTTATTACAATTTTTACTAAAATACAAGGAAGATTAGAATCGATAAACTCAACGTTGCGTGTCGACGACATAGATTTTATTCGACTTTACGAATATCGTATCGCCATTATCGAGAAACGAACGCAATCGAACGTTTGACAAACGGAGAATGGAGAATTGTCATTCAAAACGAAAGGCGACGGCAAATCCTGTAAGCGAGAGAAAATCTCCTATTTTGGTCGCAAGCGCATCCTTTGCTGTCTCTCGTCCCCTCGATCACCTCGTTTCGCGTCGTTCTCCCGAGGGAAGACACCTCTTCGAGAAAGGGGAAAGCAGACGCTTCCCGAGTAACGCTCTAATTAAATAACACGCGGCAGTGACGCGACTAATTCGACGACGCGGTATCACGCAGTGTCCAGGCGTTATTCGTTTTTCGCGGAAGAGAAGCGAAGCGTAGAGGGTGGCGAGGCTAAATAGGATCGCGCCTTTGGTCCAGTCAAAGAGGAGAGGATGGTAAAGTAAAATTCTTTAGCCTTCGATACTTTTATTTCGGCAAAGAAGAAAAATGGCTATGACGAACAGTTTGTGTATTTTTGGTACGTGACATACGCATTTCGTATACAATCGTATAAACTCGAATCGTATAAAAATCGAACAGTCATCATTTTTCTGACCGGTCGGAGTTCCGAGTTTTGGACGGTTTTGAATAGCACACGGAACGTTAACTCTAAAATTTATCTTTTAAATTATTATTCAATTATTTAAATTTAAACTTTAAAAGTTAACCGTGCTTATTCGAGGGATGCCTGTACGATACGTCACCGAAGCTCGTGAAAAGCAAATTTCGATTTGCTTTGGTTTAAGGAAGTCCAAATCGCGAGAAACTTGACGAAACTATTAACTAACCCTTGCACCCTAATGACAATTCGTGTACGATTCGTGTTTTCGAGGCTACAGATCCGAAGTAAAAGCTAGAAAATGGCGGATCCAATATGACTGACGCTGACGCAAGATGGTTGCGCAGTATATTTGTAAAACTTTGCGCGCTTATGTAAAAATATTGTAGGAATGGAATCCACGGTGAGCGTTATTTCAAAAAAAAAATGGCGGATCGACGAGTCTTCCAAAAGAGAGGCAATCGCGCGAAAGGGGTGGAAAATCGCTAGGCGGGAGCTCGACGCACGTACCAAGAGAAACGAGAATTCAAGGTAAGAAAAGAAGACGAACATGAAGAAGAAGAAGAAGAAAAGAGGAAAACCGGATCCCCGGAAACCCGCTCGTAGACGGCGTTCGTTTATCAAAGTCAACGAGCGGACGATTTTAGATTGAGTCACGAACAGCATTTCTCGACGGTGGGCTACCTGCCGCGCGACATCGCCGCACGGTGGCCTTACCACGCTTCGAATCAAGTCAGACACTGCAAACGAGATAAAACCGGAGATGCATCTACCGTTGCACGGTGATGCGACACGTGCCGTTGCCATAGGCGGCTGCTGCCCACCTTTCGTCTCCTTCTCGGGGTTCCGCGCGACAACGGCTCCCCCCTGAGCCTGCGCCACCCCTCATGCCGCTGTCCGTACGTTCGCAGCTAGCCTGGCTAGCTGACTGGCTAGCTCGTCCAATTTTCGCCATTTTCAATGGGTTCTCGATGTCGATAAATCCATCTAGACGAGAGAGAATATATCCGCGTTGGTCAGTTTCCGCACGTAAGCGAAACGTCAGCTTTCCGAGCTTTCAGGAAGTCGAACCTCTGCTCGTTTACCTCGATACCCCCACCAGTGGCACGAAAGACACCTACACAACCTTCGATCCGCCTGCGCGCAATCACCTCTTCCCCCTAGGGCCTTCGATCGTCTTGGGATCCTCGACGATCCTGTACGGACATCTTTTCCACTGTTTGCCTTTTTCACCCCCCTCCTCCTCCTCCTCCTCCTCCTCCACCTTCTTGCTTTCTTTCCAGCTCGCGCGACTCTGCTCTTGAACGAGTTCGATCCCTCGTGTCTCTGTTTCTATCTGGTTCTGTACCGACGACTCTCAAACGGAAAGATTGCGCGTTGATCGAGCTGGAAAATACTCCTGGCGTGGCTATATCACCGTGTGTAGAGTAAACGTTCTTCTCGTAAGCATGCTAGCTGTTCCAGAATAAATAAATCAAATTTGTTGTTCGAGGTTCTTCTGGAGAAAATCGGCTTTGGATGCTTCTCGAGTACTTCTTCGAGTACCGTCGAGGTTTCTCCGAGTATTCCTGTCACCTAAGTAAACTACGTACGTACGAGTCGTGCTCATAGGTTTCTAAGGTATTCCAGCATCCGTAGTGCAACCAAAAAGGGAGTAATTCCAATTAAAATCGTAATTGGAAAAATATAATAAATAAAAGATAAGGAAGAAAATTTGTCGTTCGAGGTTCTTCTCGAGAAAATCGACTTTTAATGTTTCTCGAGTACTTCTTCGAGTACCTTCGAGGTTTTTCCGAGTATTCCTGTCACCCGAGTGAATGACATACGTACGAGTCGTGCTCGTAGACATCTAAGATATTCCAGCGTCTATAGTACAAGCAAAAAAAGAGCAATTCCAATTGCGATCGTGATTGGCAAAAACGTCAGGAAAGAAAATTCGTCGTTCGAGGTTCTTCTCGAGAAAATCGGCTTTGGATATTTCTCTAGTACTCCTTCGAGTACCTTCGAGGTTCCTCGGAATGTTGGAGTTACCTATGTAAATTACGTAGACGAGTACGCGCGTACGAGTCACGCTTATAAGCGCGTGATGCATGGCCGCGAGGCGAAGGCGAGACGCCCTCGGCGTAACGCGATTTTTCAGAGTCCTAACGTAATAAATTCGTAAAAAGTTGGTGGTGGCCGCGCGGCGGGTACTCGTTAAACCGTCGCAAACCGGGCAAAAATATATTTCGTGCGATCAAAAGTTTCGGAAACCGTAAAAGAGACAGTATTAATCGGGTTGGCGTTCGACCGTTCCACGTCGACTCGACGCGAAAAACACGACTCTGAATTTCAAGTTCATGATTTATGTCGACCATTTTTCTTCCAGGACTGATCTCAAATGAGATCACCGCTCCAAATGGGTTAGCCGTTCGCCGCTTAAAATATACGACTTGGAAAGTGAGTTCGGATGTTCCTACGTTTCTATTGCGAGCTCTAAGGGCTCTCTCTCTTAAGAACTTTGCGCCGTGCGAGGTGAAATCTCCTCCTCGTCGTTTCGTAACTAATTTATCGTCATTACCGTACGACCAGAGCCGTACTCGTCGTCATGCTCGTAGTCATCGATGAGGAACGATCGATGAAAGAATCTCGAGTAACTAGAAACGAAGGAGCCCTCGTTATCGTTCCTTTTACCTTGCGAAACGACCGAGACCTTCTCCTTTTTATCGGCAGGAAACGACCGAGCCCCTACCTACCTACCTACAGAAATTAAGTATCGTCGACGTCGTTCGGCCTGTACTTAACCGTACCAACCAAGTCGTATCGAAGGATCGCACGCTCTCGAACGAATCAAACTCGAAATCTGAACGAGCCGGGACCTCGACGACGCGCCACTTTTACTCTACGACGCCATAGAAAAGTGGAACCGCCTGGAAGAAGAGCGCTGAGAGCGTTAATGATCGTAAGCGCCTTGTCGAAGCGCTTTCTCTCTCTCTCTCTCTCTCTCTCTCTCTCTCTCTCTCTCTCTCTCTCTCTCTCTCTCGCTTTTGCTTTTTTTCTCTCGATTTTTCGAAAACACGACCTTATTCCAAGAATCGAATCCTATTCCGATCGTAGTCGAACGACGGTGCCCCTTTAATCGAATAAAAAGATCGAAAGCGATTAAGCGTACACGGTTGTCGATGGGCTCCGTTATCAGACACGTTTTCTCCTTTTGGAGGGTGGTAAGGGTTCGAGCAGCAAATTACGGTGATTCGCGAAGGTTCGAGCGACAGAACGCCTCTGACTTTTGTTCTAGTATTGCCTCTGCGATGGAATATCTTGTCGCGTCTTTGTCGATTAAAATCGTATCGAATGCGCGCTTTGGTCGATTTTTTGATCGGAATATCGACTCGACGAAATTACGCTTTGCGTTACGGATCGATAGAGAATCGACTGGAAGGACTAGAGAGGAAATAAGACGAACGCCCGTTTAGCAAATGCATTAACACTTCGAAGGCCGCTGTCGCGTACGCGTCACTTCATTTCGCCAGCGGTATTTGCTATTTTATATGCTATTTTATCGTTACGAAGTTTTTATAAAAATTATAGGAATATCGATGCTATTTTCAAAGGAACAACTGCTTTCACTATTCTCCTCTCTCAATTTATCAGATCGTCCTTCGTTAAAATCTTACATTATTACTAAAATTCTACTGAAATTAGTAGAACCTGCGTGACACTCGTCGACGATAACGTAACGGCGATACGTACGATAAATACGCGGTCGGCAAAGTATCAGGAATTATTACGTTATTGTGCGGGTAAGATACGTGCAACGCGACGATTAGAGTCGCGATGGAGGGCGTGAAACAAAGTGAAAAAAGAAATTCCGAGCAAATACGAATAAAGGAAAAGGAGAGAAAAAGAGTCGAAGGCGATGGTAAAAGAGGATAGAGGTGGAAATACGGAGAGAACGAAGATGAAAAAAAGGAAATGGAAGGGGCTCCTTTAACGACGCGTCAACAGAAACGCTTTTCCAGTTCCGTTCAAAGTTATCTGTAGATTCGATATCGATCGACTCTGTGAGACTTTACCGATTAAAAGGATGCCATTGGTGCGAACTACTTTTCAATTCGATTAAAAACGATACAACGCTCGCAAATACACGAGAATGTGTTTCGATGCAACGCGTTATCGCGTCAACGGACATAAAGCTTTTTAAAATATGTATGTACACGCTTGAAAGCCGGAACCTCCATCAAATTATTATCCACGCATGGGAGTGTATTTGCGAACGCGCGACTACGTACGTACGTGTACAGACATGCGAGACGTGGCAAAAAATTTTTCGAACAAATCGACGAAAGTGAGACGAACGCTCCGATTAAAAAAAAAATTATTATTTTATCCTTCATTCTGATTTACTTCCTGCGATTTAGCCTTCGCGTAGCCACAAATCCGTTACATCGAGACTACAGGAGTTATAAACATTTTTTTGGAACTTTTCCTTCCTCGATCGAATCATTTTTCGGTAAATTTCGTTGCGCGTGTAAAGTCGCTTTACATTTTATTCCACGCACGTAACGTAATTATAATATTATATTTAGACTTTTATCGCGTAAATTCAATTTTCCGTTGCGCGCTTCTTTACGGGACGGTGTCGAGAGGAGTCTTTGGTCGCGCGTCAAATCGAGAGAGAAAATCGACTAATAATTTACAAGATGGGATATCGATTGCCTATAAACCATAATTCCCTATCGATTCTAGCCGGTCTTTACGCGCTTACGCGCATTTATTAAATCGCATCACAGTCGCGCGAGACGACGATGACGAAGGCGACGAAAACGACGAGACGATGACAGCAGCATGGTCATCCACGAACAACTTTAAAATTTAGGTAGTCGTTTTCGTCTCGCTCGAAGGCTATGCCGTGCTCGAGCTTCCATCGAATTATTTGTTAAAGTTAATCGAAAGCGAAGTCACGCGTTAACTCTAATTTTACACTGCGAAGGTAATTGGATTGTCGTATCGATCGACGTAATATTTCAAATTAGACAACCGCGGTAACGACCGGCCATTAATCAGATTTTCGCTTCCGGTGGACGTCGTGTTTGTTAAGCGCGAACGAATCAATGCGCTCGCGATTTTAGTTAATATTTGTGCAATTTTCTACCTGCTTCTAGAGAACGACGTAACCCTGCATTATCGTTACTACGTCACGGTAGAAATAATTTCCTAATTATCGAAGCGCGACTTCTTCCGATACCGGCGCGCATTTGTTTCAACGCGTAGAATACAAATTGCGTTTCGTTTCGACAGTCGAAATTTTATCGAATAATATCTTTCGTTCGTGAATCGAAAAATAAATACCTGCCCAGTTGGCATCTATACTTTTGCAAGATAACGCAATCTTTATGGTATACAAAAGATATAATATTTAATTTTTTGTGCGTTCGTAAAAATAGAATGAAAAGACGTCGATTGAATTCCTTAAAGTATCATTTCAAAATTGTTAATTCGTGCATAATTTGTTGGAGTCGACGGTCTATAATTTTCTTTATTTCAAAACGTTAAAAATGATTGAAATTATTTATTCCTGATCTTACAGGCTCGTATGGCCGAAAGACTTGTTAACTTCGATTGGACAAATGTTGGATGAGCGACCGAACGTTTCACGAGCATCGTTTGGTCAAGTGTAGCGATCGTACGATACAAAAGAGATCGTTAAAATCTCGTTCGAGTGTAAAGACCAACGGATCGACATTAAATTTTCTTCTTGACACACGTGGCAACCACGTGTCACGGACTTCCGCCGATCATCTTGCAGCGAGCTCTTCCCTGTTCTTTACGATGCGAATTTTTTATTCGAATCGAACACCTTTTATTTTTCACTCGCATAAATATTTTTGGCAACCATTTAAAATGCTCGGATCCATTCGACATCTCGTCGATAATCACCGAGTCGATTCGGGCGACGAATCGGCTGCGTGCTTCGACAAGGCTACGAACATTGGCAATTAATAGCGGATGAGTCTTAATTGGTATAATCTCGGTGATGTTCTATGCGCAGTGCTATTAAGTCGTTGGCCGTAGCATCAAGTATCGCATCACGTTCTCATTCGACCCTTGAATGTATCTTGAATAACGTTGCCAGTGTATCGCGATGCTGTTGTGGCTGCAGTCGCAATTATTTTCAAGGAAAGGAGTCTTCTAAAGCTCGTACAAAGACGATATACAATTGGTTATTGTCCTAAGGGAATAAGTTACAGCCTCCTTGATGGAATTCCAAAGTGAATTTGATCAAATTTCAAAAAAAATACCCACGATCTTCGTTTGCCAAGTAAATCGAGAATAAACCTGGAATTCAACGTAAACCGTGTCCTTTCCCGACGATGGCGATTACAAATACCGCAAATTTACGCCGCATTAATCCGATATTCCGGTGTCTACGTTAATCAACGCGCATTGGTTAAGTCGCGTAAGCCGAAGAGTCATTTCGACGTTGCGTTTATGAATTGATACAACGGTCGTTTTTTATATTACGTATTTTCAAGCTGCCGTGATAATCGATCGCGTTGCGATGAAAGAAACGCGTTTCCAAGCTGCTCTTGCTCCCGTGGAAAATATCGGAATAAAAGGAAAAAGAATACAGCTGTTTTTACTCGAACGCTCTCCCGATAGAAAACAACGCGCGTATTGTTATCTAGCAGATGCTATCCGTCTCGATAAACGAATTTCCTCGTTTTCGATATAATCCAAATTGCAATTTATCAGCCGAGCTACAAATAACGTCGATATCGTTCGATCGAGAACCTAAACAATTGCACCGGCTTTCGAAGAACTCGATGAAAGGCTTCGCGAGGCTAAAAGATTTCGAAAGAATTCATAAAAAAGGTCTAACGAGATGCGATCGAGCGAAGACGCATTCCTTATACCTGAACTCTACTTAACGTCTACCAAACGTTACCTTCGCATCAGAGAATCGATTATCCAAGATGGAGTACGACACCGTAAGCGGCAAACTGCGAAAAGGAAAGACGTCGCGAGGCAAGAGCGAATTATCTTTTTTCACAATTTTCCGTTAATTGAACCAGTTTGGTAAGATGCCTCCCGGTAGACAGGTGTTGGTAGTCCAGCACCGTTGCACGAACGTATAACGGCTGAACTGGCCGCTATTCCAATCGTCATAAATTGTCGCGGCGTACGTGACGATCGTACCGAGCAGCCAATAGATGTGCCCCTGTCATTCGACCCTCGTAGTCTCCGTCGACGTGCCTCCGCCTCCGCTGCAGCCCCTTTGCTACCTTCCTTTCGTCCTTTCGTGCTCGCGCCTCCGTCGTTGCCGCTCCCAGCGTTTCGCTATTTTTCCTCCTTCTTTCGACCTCGACTTCCCCGTGTTCTGTCCTTATACCAACCTTTGGTGCAACTCTCTCTCTCTCTCTCTCTTTCTCTCTTTGGTTCCTCTGATCTCTCAGAGGTTTAGTTCCTCACGGTCCTCCTCTGGCTTTCGAGCGATTCGTCTACGCCGGTACGTTTATCGTTCCGCTAAAACGTGCCAACGCTGTATCCAAGATTCGGGACATAAACCACCCACGATTCTCCGACCGACTGCCTTGCTTCTCCGGGCTTACCGGTCGTTACTCGGTGCCAACGTTCGAAGGTTATTTCCCCGTGGTGAAGAGCGCGATCGTCCTCCAGTCGTTGCATCGAACGACCTTCCCCCGTGTCAGAAATATCCTTATAACCTCCTCCCTGATTCTCTTCCCGCTATACTGTTCATTCTCGCGTCCCAGTGCGCCCTTGCGCTCTTGGGAGGAATTTATGGGCCACGTGCGATCGGATCTGCACGCTTTCGGTTCTCCTGCCGCGTTACCATCGACTTTAGTCCAATCTCGAGTTTCGGCGTGTAAGGAAGGTCTCATCAACGCCAGAAATGATACATCGAACGTGGTTCTCCATTCGAAATTCTACTTGTGCTAGGAGGACGATGTCAGCAGGTGGAAAGCGGACGACGTAACGTCGAACGCCGCGGAGACGATAGGTTGTGTCAATTAAAGGAATAATCGACGTCTATGCAAATGATGGCATTAGCCGATAATACGGAACTAATATTATTATTTTGCGGAGGCGAATAATATCAGCGCAATTCATTTGGCTTAATCGGGGGCATTACCGTCAACTGTTGCGCAAACCTATTTTGTCCTCGACGAATTTCATGCCTCCTGTCATTCTCTCTCTCTCTCTCTCTCTCTCTCTCTCTCTCTCTCTCTCTCTCTC
>JAITYT010000192.1:561892-572544 GCA_025433975.1 Liostenogaster flavolineata
CATAATTGAAGAAGAAATGTGCAACGTTCTCTCCCTGCACTCGAAGAAATCGTAGAAACTTGCCATTTCGAGATACAAATTACGACGATAGCGATCAACGAAACGTACGAGGAGCGACTACAGAACCATTTAAAAAAGCATGGAAAACGATATGGAAAGTATACGCGTATCTTCTCGCATCATCGATCTTCGATCTTCGGACGTTGAATCGCACTATTGGAAAAGCTACTTTCGCGTCTACCTCTTTTAATTATTCCAATACGAGAGCCATCGCAGTCTCGAACGATTTCCTCGTGAAAATCCGAGTTTTTCGATATATATATCCTCGATATAGAACGGTTAACAGCGCGAAACTTTGCCTTTTTAAGGTTAGGCGGCTAGCCAACCGATGCGCCGGCCAATCGGAACCGTTCGCGCTCCGACACTACCGAAAAGGACCGACGCAAACGTAACGAGGCAGATCCCAGTTTCGATATTACGAGGATGCAATTTCTCGTCCGCGTATGTCTCTCCTAGTGATTTGACAAAAGGTGGCGGCCACATGGCGACGATACCGCTGCACCAAGCCCATAAATAGAAGAACGTAGTAGTAGTCGAATAAGTGTGGTGGTAGAAAAAGAAAAGCAGGAAGAAAGGGAAGAAGATGATGAAGAAGAAGAAGAAGAAGAAGGAGGAGAAGAAGAAGGAGGAGGAGAGGAAGACCATATGGAGGTTGAACCCGGGCAGCAGTCGCCGAATGCAACATGGAACCGTTCTATTTCTGTCGGCTAGCCGGCAATCCCCAGGAATATTTGGCTCTTCTCCGTGCGGGCTTGACGCCTGCGTCCGTTGGATACCACGAACGATGATCTCGTGACGATGGAAGGCTCATTCGTACGGCCCACGTTCTCGAATTCAAAAATAAGTAGCTCGGGACTTCGAGTCGAGGCGGCGTGCTTCACTAAGACGATTCGATCGCGATTCGTCGCGTGACACCGGCTCCCTGCCGATGAAATATGCCGCGTTGCGGATTCGTCGGTGCACCTGAGCGCAGCTCCATACTTCTTTACATTCCATACGTCACATTCACTATGGGAAGTAAGGAAGCACGGAACCAGACGCCCGGTCCTCCTCGCGTCGCCTCTCTTTCATCCTCCATGACGATGACCGAGGACGCGATACTCGAAATCGATCTATCGAGGCGGAGCCAACGATTTTGCGGCTCCTCCGCCCGGGAATAGGCTAGTCCCCCGAATTAATCAGGCCTTCCTAGGGGTACGCGCGAACGTCCGTCACAGACCGGAGGTCTACGCGATCGAACGTATCCCAGTGCACCTGATCCTGTCTTTTCACTTCTGATCCGATGCTTTCCGTTATCTTCTCGACGTTTCCTCGACGATGGACGATGCAGCGGACTCCTACGGACTCGTCTCGTCCCCCTGGCTCAGGGCGCGCTACCATCGTCCGATCGCACGGATCCTCGGGGGTGCTTGGAACTTCTTCTTCCGCTTCTTCTTGGGATCATCCTCCTCCTCGAGTGGCCGCTTCAGACTGAATGCTGCCAAAGCTTTGAGAGCACGGCCGCTTCAACGAGCCCTCTAAAAATGGCCGCACGGATCCCATTGGCCTCTCCTCCGACTCCTTTTTCTCCCCCACCTCCCTCTCCTCCTAGGTTACGCGGCCCGCACCCCCCTCGGCACATGTAAGCTTACACTTGAGAGACTACCACGAGGCGGCTCGTGTGCTCGATGCTCCCTCGTCTCGCGTAGAGTGCCTCGCGCCAAATTTGTCTTTACCCGAAAATAGTCAGTCCCACGGCTGCCACCACATGGTGACTATTCCTGGTCCAGACTCGAGTGATAACTTACCCAGCCTTCTGACTCGGTCTCCTCTCTCCTCCCGATTCTTCTTCTTCTTCCTCCTCCTCCACCCTTTGGTCCTCTCCTATTCTCTTTTATGCACCCTTTATCGTTCTTGCGCGTTCCTTCGACACCCTTAGCGAGCATCGGGAGATGGAGTCTTCCTTAGTCTCGCGGAGGCTCGTCGACATTCGAGGTGTATTCAGGTATGAGGATCGAAATTTGGTGATGTTGGGGCGCGGTCGATTCGTTTCATCGCCTCGACTGAACGAAGGTTTTGTTTTATCGCCTTTCTCGTCTTTCTCGTTTCTTCCTTCAAGGAGGAAACTTGGTTGGTCGATTCTTGGTTAAGACGTTTGAGTTAAGTCGTTAAAGGAAAGGTCGATGAAGGTTTAAGCGGCATCAGGGAGGAAACTTCTTCACTGATATCGTAAATTCGCTGTTGAACTTAACGCATCGATGCATGTTAGATACGGCGTCGTTAATAATCCGAACGATGTTGCGTAACTGTATTATATTCGAATGGAAGATTCTTTCGGTTGGCGCGCACGCATGCGCGTGTGGAACGGACGCACGCGCGACGAATAACGTAATTTCGTTGACGACTTAACACGTTCCACGTTGTACCGATTTTAAACGACTCCTCGTTCGCGTCGCGTGGGTCGCAAATGACCCACACTGCGTGGCCCTTCTTAAATGTGCTTACGGCACGTGCGTAACAGCCAACGCTCTTGAAACACTGGATGTCGTTACTATCAAGGAATAAGAAGTTCTTATTTCGAAAGAATTGCCTCGATAATGATCTTCGTATTGGACAAACAATTGGTATATAATATCTTAAAATATTATTCGGCGAATGCATATTTTTATAACGATTATGTAAAACGAATAATCTCAATTTCTCTTTTGAACGATAAAGTCATGGTATGATCAAGCGCTATAAATAATAGCTACGCATAATTTCGCAATACTGAAGAATGGTGGTTGTAGGACGGAATTTTTTTTTAATCAAAATTTAACTGTCACGCCATGCAATATGTGAAAAACATTGCGCGCGTCACATCCGTCGAAAGTCAAACTTGGCAATGATGTATCGTGTACATCATCCGTCTCTCGCAACACACAGCCACGATTAAACGCAAACCTTCTCACGCATCATCGTGGCTTAACTTAAGAGCCGGACAAATTTCTAATCTCTTTCCATATGGAGGACGGCATTCGACATCAAGAATAAAAGAGCAATGTATTAGGTCGTCGAGGATAAAATTTGTAGAACTAATTGAAAACTAGTTTATTAACTAGAATGTTCATTCTTAACGATCTAATATTACGGCAGACATCTATAATTTTACGATAGAATGCAATCGACATCGAGAATGAAATATATATTGTAATACAAATATATTATGATACTTTATGAATGTCGATTAAAAAGAATAAATTCGATATTTAGAGCTCGCCGCTTTGGAAGGTTTTCAAAGGAGCTGAAGAAAGAGGAGGGTAAGAGGGAAGAAAAGAGAGAGAGAGAGGAAGAGCATGGAAAACGCGCGGCGCGACGTCTCCAGTTCTAAAATTACTGGTAGCCGGAGACGATGCATCCGCGAGTTGGCGCGGTTCGGTGAGCCGTGCAAAACGAGTCTACGCGCTAATACAGCCCCTATTTTTGGGCGTTGTCCTCTTCGTCGTCGTCGTCGTCGCCTTCGTCGTTGTTTTCGTCGTCGTTGATATGACGTCGCGACGGTAGGGTGTCTCGTTAGCGCAAGGAAACTAATATTCGTCGTAGAGTCGGTCTTCGATATCACGAAGAAGGTATTTTCGACTGGAATATATTTTTTATATTCGGTTCTATACACGTAATATTACGTAATAACACTACGTGTGTTCTTATCTTTTTTTTATCCTGACGTCGTGATTATTTAATTAAGAATAATCGCATGGAAGGAAACATATTATATTGGGTTAACGCATTGTCATCTGGTGTTCTTTTAAAATAAGTAGATAAAATAGAATTAAACGAACGTTGGATATTTATGCACCAACCCAATATTTGTCGAGAGAACGTTTCTTTTCTTTGCTTTGCTTTTTTACTGGCTAGCCTTTGTCGAATATATTTGAAAAGATAGAAACCGTAACATTGTCTTAAAAAAATTACATAAGTGAAAATCGGACGCGTAACTTGTAGGAAATTTGGAACAAATGTTATTTTAAACGCGAAAGTTGAATCGAGTGGAAATTTGTTAGTAAATCCTCGTCAGGAGAACTTGATTGGCCAAGTTCCCTAGACAGCACGGCGCCAAAGGCGAACGAATTATTAGATATCTCATATAATTCCGGATATTCGTTCGCTATACTTTTTTTCAAGAATACGATGAACTTCCCCTGATGAAGTAGATATATTCTTCCATATAAGTCAGTTCCATTGCAACCTCGACTAATACGATTCTTTATATTATTCTATTAAATTTTACCTTGAGCAAGCGTTGTTCTTTTCTTCGGTTGTCGTTGCGAATTATAAATCACAACAACGACTCAAACGCAGCTGTGTCTCTCGTTGCAAGGAATAAAATAAAGAAGATTCTCTTATATTTTTCTCGACGAACTAAAATATCGTCATAAAGTCGACAAAGAAAATAAATGAAAAGTTAAAGGAAGCTGTAAATTTAAAATCGATTCGCGTCCCACAAGCTTCGAGCGTATTCGCGGTTAATTCATCGTCGTCTCACTGAATATTCCTGTATTTTCCAATGTCTTTACTATCGAATCGTATTATTCGTGCCAGCGGATAGTTTTCATTGTTCCGCGGTCATTCAGATTGTTTTCTATCTATGAAGTTTCCCTTTTTATTCGTGATATTTCTACGTACACTACGTATATTCTATTTAATATAAAACAACAAATTTTATTCGCAGTATTAAACAAATATTTAATTTATATCCGAAAAAAAGTATTTTTCCCCTCGATTCGGAACAAAACATTAGAATTAAACGTTAAAAGGGGATTGGAAAAAGAGGGATAAGCAAACTATCGGTTCGAGAGTAGATGTCAACGGAGCTTGATAACTCGATGCGTCCTTCGGAGCTCCGTTTTTCTCTCCCTACCTGCACCAGCATCAGCACCAAGAGCAGCATCTCGCTTGCAACACTCGTTCGATGGTGCCGCGGTCGAAAAGGCGAATTCCCGTGGCTACGAGTGTATCGAGTTACGAGTTCGACTCCCCGTTGAAAATAGCCTTCGACTCGCGCGTACTCGTGGCAAAGACTTAAAGTAACCTCGGCCGAGATACGAGGGAGGTATCTCGAGCGCGCCGCGCCTTTTGAAAATAAGACTTCGCTCGAGTCGCGAAAGACAGTCACGGAAGAGCACCACGTGCCTATTCTTCTTTTTTTCCCCTCTTCTCGGGAGAAAAATGACACGCGCCGACCTCATCGACGTCGTCCTCGAAGAGCCTCTCTGTGCCATTCGAAAAATATCGAAGGATAGCGGATAGCAACGTGTTTCGAGGCAGAAAGTGAATTTTCGAAACTTTCGACCACGAAGAGCTGAGAAACCAAACGATGAGACGATCGTTTCACATTGGCCATCTGTAGACGCTGCTGGCAATTAAAGAGTTGAACTAAGAAGGACTGAACGTTTTATAATCAAAGGGTTAATGTAGAGTCAAGGAATATCGAAAATGTTGCGAGGAACTTCATTGGTTCGTTTAAGGTTCGACATTTTTTTATTATTTCCCAAGAGCGTCTAGAAAGAGTGTTTGAAGTATTTTCTAAAGATCTTTTGAAAGATTTAAATCGAGGCCTGATACTTGGAATATGTTGACATTAGCATAGGTTCTAACTTTGGAGAAATTCTATGACACGTTGTTGGCGACACGATGGGAAGGTAAAATTCAATTTAAAATTCTTTTTAATATTGAATCGGTATGTGTCCATCATTTCGCGTTGCCAGGGAGAGAGAATGATGAGTTTGGCAAACCCACCTTCACGAAGTGACGGATAAACATCGGGGTGCGCAGCCCCAATTGGTAGTCGTGTCTAACGATGAAGATCCCACCAGTGATCTTGACTGGTACTACGAAAACCGAAGATCACCATCGAACTCCCTCTGTAATCGGGGACACGTTGATCGAGCGTAAATCAACACTAACTGTCCTGGAGAGCAGATTGGAGGCCGTCGAAGGTCTGCACCGGGTTCTCGGCACCAATTTAGTGGGTAGCTTTCGTAACTTTTCGATCGACAAATAATCTGCAAATAAAGTCTCATTCTGCTCTCAAAATGCCTCGTCGTGATAAAAGAAGATGGTATTTATTAATAACGGAGTCCATATCGTTCGAAAGGTTTCTCCAAAAAATGAGCTTACGTTTCTTAATTTTATTACTGATTATTTTTATGTGAAAGTGGATCAGAAAGAGAGTCATTTCAACCATAAAGCCATAAAAGATGTCTAATGTTTTACGATCACTTTTCATTACTTCGATAAACAACGGGAAATGTTTAATCAGAAATAAATACGCGTCAACCACGAAGGTTAGAATTAGCGGAAGGATTATCAATCAGTTTCAGTGTTTGTCGTGCATCCTGCACACATTTCGGATTAGATTTGGCGAGTAGATGGAGCCAACATAGCAAAAAAGTCACAAAAAAACGGCCACGAGCGTTGACGATTCGATTGAAACTCGTAACCGAATCTGGTAAACCGTTTGACAGATTTTTCACGTTCGAAGCTTCTCCAGTGCGTTCTCTATCATTCCTTCCTTCCTTCTTTCTCTCGTTCTCTCCCTTTCTCGCGCTACCTCATCGAACAGACTTCCAAACGACATTTCAAGCATCGTTCGAAACGTTTTCCAGTCCGAAGGCGGACAAACATTTTTGTTTGAAGTCCTTCGAGAGCGTCCTCGTGTAAAGAAGAGAGAGAGAGAACTCAAGAGAAACAAAAAAACAGGAAGGAAAAGGGGAGAAGAACCCCATGGAAATACGGCGGTATACTTGGCTGGACCATTCTACGGGAATAAACTTGAAAATGTTTGCCGACAGGCTCGATGGCGCGCATAACGCTACGCGACCGCGTTGCAATTTCAATTTCGAACGACGAGCGGTTCCGTAAGAAGTGCCAGTGAGTCTCGATAAAACTCCATAAAATCAGTCATAAAGTCCGCCGGACAGATCTGTTTTTTATTCCTGGAATGGTGCCAACTACGAGAGAATGCGAGGAGAGAGAGCTCGTGAAACTAATGACGTGCCGGATTCGAAACACCAGGTTATTATTGCCATTAAAGTTTTCCTTTCCGGTATCACTCTCGTTGTTCTCTCTCTCTCTCCCTCTCCCGCCTTGGCGCCTATCACGCAATATAAAAGGAGATGATTTTATGACTCGCTCTCGCCAGGGAAGTTCGGTACCGGTGTTAGACGAATTTATTAGACGTGATTTTTAATCGCTGTCGTTTCGTTTCGTTTCTCCGTTCGGAAAATCCCTCTCCGTTCATCTCGTCGTAGGGATCGTCGATGATGGCCAGGTACCGAGGAAGATACTGGCAGGAGTTAATTAGAAGTCAAGATGTATAGTTGGTCCGCTTTAAGAAGGGGCGGCATTAATTTTAACCTCTTCGTTAATTATCACTGCCTATCGTTCGCCCTCGATGAACCAATAATACGTTGTAACGCGTTGCGACGCTGCGATACCTTGTTATTTATATACAAGATTGTAGAAGACCGAAAAGGAAAGAAACGAGAACGAAATTACGAAGGTCCGATTTTACGAAGATCTTTTGCAACGATATATAATAAAACATTGCGTCTTCGCGTAGTAGTATTTGAAGTTCGGTAGACTAAAGATACGGTAAATGAAACGTCAAAATTCGGTAATATCAATGAAACGGGCGTGGAAACCAAAATTAAGACGGTACGTCGCAATGCCTAGAGAATCGCTCCGTAAGTAAGTATTTTAAGGACTTATTTAATGTTCTTGCGCCTCTTGTAATCTAACTGATAACGTGAGAACTGCCACCTGCCGTACAGAAAGGATTAAGCTTCCTTCTCTTTCTAATCGTCTTTTCCTTTCTCTCGGTAAATATATCTCCTTATTTTCTTATTTCGCGCGCTTTTCTTCGTCGTCCTGTTATCTCGCAGTATCCAACCGGATAAAAATGAACGAATTTTTCTTGACGCACTTGGGCCAAAGACGAGCTGCACCTCGTTATTTCCGCTTAAAGCGGCAAGCAAGTATCGGTAATAAACTGAAATTCATCAATTTTGGTTTCGCACAATTCGACGATTTCTATGCCAACGAACGATCGTTGGGAACGCGTCGGTTTTATCTTTAATAATAAGTCGCGTGTAATCTCAAATTTGCACTATTTGCATTCTACGATTGCCTGCATATCGTCGTTAAAAGCTAGGGACAATACAGTATATTATTCAGGACAGCGATCTCTTACAATTAAAATTATGGTTATTGCAATAGTTATCTCATTGTTTGCATATTCCATTGAATCGACATTCTATCGCTGTTCTATAATATTAATGTCGTTTACTTTATTTCTGCTGATTTAAAGCTTCTCAGGGTCTATAAAAATCCGTTATTCGTAACATTAATCGTTAATTCGTATTTGATTTGTACGAGGCACGACGTATATTTTATGTCGAGAATTACAGAATTACAATCCAAAAGGCGAGCGCTTCGCCGAATGAAACCACTGGTTTGTCCATTGACAATCAGCGTTTTCAAGAAGAGCGTCTCTCGTCTTCTTTCCTCCTTCGGAAGAAAAAATGGTCATTTAAAGAGATCGCCTTTTCAAAGGATTTACAAATTTAAACTCGATATAAATTCGATTTTGATCGAGGCTGCGTCTCGAAAACTAGCCATAAATTTACATCGATACTACTACGAGGCCTGTAAATTGTAAAACGATAAAACGACACGAAAGAAAAACTTGGATTTTTTCCCACCTCTTGCAGAATCCGAATTACGTAATTCATCGCTAGTGACGTAAATGCGAGAAATTCTTTCCGATAATACGAGCGTGCGTGCTACGGCAACGCTGACAAAACGCCGCGACTACCTTCACCCTTTTTCGAAGCTTCGTAAATCGTCGTCGCGTCGACGAGTTATCGACGTCATTGAAATTAATGCGTTCGGTTAAAATTTATACGGATATTTAACCTTCTCGAATCGCGAAATTCCCGGTAAATATTCGATTATTTTCGCTTAAAATATTAATTCGCACCTACAACGAGACTTAAAAATCTCTTTTATCCATTGTCGTAGAGCGAATAAATTTCTTACAAATAATTATCGTTATAAATAATTAAGAGAAAAAAAATTATAGTTCAAGGTAAGGATGATCGAAATCCGTTTAAAAAGCCGCGTAAAAGCGAATAAACCGCGTAGAAAATAATCATATAGAGTAAATGGGTCGTGTAAAAATAATATCCTGCAAAAAAAAGCACCTCGCTTACACGCATTCGTACACGCAAAAATCGATTTATCAACCAGCGGATTGGCGTGGAAACGCTTCGAACAGGATGCGCGCGCGACAATACGGACGCAACGAGAGCCACGTACGTACGTAAATAATAATCTCTGCGAAGTTGGCGCGATAGAGCGCAATGCCGCGTAACTTTTCGCCCACGCATATCCGTAACGTTTCTTGAAGCCTTTTTCGCACGCTATACGAGCACTCTGCAGGGTCGAGATGAGTCACGGTTAAGGCCGAGGTCATACCAGAATTTCTTGGAAATTCTAGTTTTATCGTGGTGGACGTCTCGACTTGTAAAACGCTTGGAAAAAGATTCTCGTAAGAAGAACGGTTCGCGTTAAACCCCCAGATTCGCCGAAAACACGCTTGTCCTGCGTCAAGACGACTCGAAGTAACGAAAAATGCGGTCGATCGATTTTTCATTCGTCGCGTGGAAAAAAAATCAAAATTCGTCCGCCACGAGAGACATTCGCAATTCGTCGGATATGAGGAATTCCTTTACCAATCGTCTAGGTCGTACGAGTCGAGCCTAAAAAGTCGTCGACAAAATTACATGAAATCGACGGTATCGTTTTGAGAGTTACATCAAAGATTTAGTATGCGATTGTATGGTGAAAGCGAATAGAAAAAGAAAGGTATAACAAAGGGAGAAAAGAAAAAGTAGAATAGAAATAAATAAAAAGAAGAGAAAAAGGAAAGAGTGATGCAGAAACGAGAAAGCAAAATAAGAACAGGGAAAATAAAACTTCAGTCCGCTTGGTATTCCTAGGAGCAACGCGGTACCAAAGTACAGCTTCCTTTTCCGTGGTCATACAGAAGTATATCGTTACGTCCCCACTGTTCTTGAACGTTATATGTACATATTTGCATTATAAAGCAATTACAAAGAGAACAATCGTGCGAAGAACTTCAATTTATCCTTCTACAACAATTTAATTTCGCGCAAGGAGAAACTTTCTTCTTAGGTGACACTTCGTAATTAGAACGATTCTTTCGTGTCTAAGCAACAAACAAATATCACTCGCGTCCAACTAATCGCATAGAAATGAGAATTTCCATAGGACGTCTAACCATATCGATGATTGGAACGAAGGAAAGAAACGTTCCGTTCGAACGGAGAGACGCTCTTGCACGGATTTTTCAGGCGACTCGTAACCCCTCTTCGACCTCCTTCCGATCGTGACAGCGATGGCCGACAAGCAGTTGGAAATACCATTCGCCTTTTGCGAATATACCGAGAGGAAATCGCGCGCGAATCGTTGATCCCTCGAAAAATCGCACCTGCGTCTCCTCCCCTTCCGTCCTCCTATCTAAGCGCTCCGTCTCCTCTCCTCCTCCCCCC
>JAITYT010000192.1:593130-611441 GCA_025433975.1 Liostenogaster flavolineata
AATTATATGGTGGATTATTTTATATTTATAAAAACTTTATTATCATAAGTATATAAACAAGTTTTAAAATGTTACAATATATTAGTATCTACACAAAATTGTACTATGTTACATAAATGTTAATTAACGATATAATTATTTGTAACCAGAAATACTATTTTTATAAAGACTTTCTAAACGTAAAAATCAAGATAAAGTACCCGTGTCTTACCTACTATTTCCTTCAAAATGATGCGTTAGTTTCTTTCCATTCTCGTTTGATTATTGCTTATAAGTTAATCAAACATTATACCTAGAATCTAACAATAGTATACTTTGAAATTTCATGTCTGATAAATAAATTTTCGTGAACTACGATCAATCCATTTATCGATCCACGTTCCGGATTATGTAATTATGAAAAGAAACATCCCTTACCCTTACGTCCAACCCTTTTTCGACAAACTACTATCATTTTTTTTGTCAATTTCTAAGTCAAAGAGAATCCTTAAAAATTTATTTGGAATCTATTTCTTGCCAAAGTTTATCATTCTTCATAACATTTGTAATCATTTCTTGGCTAACAGACCATAGCCTAGCTGCTAATGCAGAATCATTTGCAGTATTTGAAGCATCGCACAGATAACAATTGTTAAAATAAATGCCTGTTGCCCCTTCCAATTCTGGTGCGGTTGCACAAAATACCGTTGTGCTCGCAGCCTGTTGCTACAGAATAAAATGAAATTCTAATTTAAGAAAATATTCTGCTCTGCAACTTTAAATTTGCTATAGAAGAATCTTACTTATTATATATATTTATTTAAAAAATTTTAAATAGGTATAATTTACCAATGATTTTGTGAATGGTCGTACTAAAGCGAACAATATCCGGAAAATCCATGAATAACGAGCTATAGAAGAAGACACCATATTACCAGGATGACAACTGAATACACTCACTGATGGCCATTTTCTGGATAACTCTTGTGCAAATAAAATATTACAAAGCTTAGAATTATTGTATGCACCGATCGACCAATATTTATATGCTGGAGGTGATAAAGCGAAAGGATGAATGTCCTCTACAGATTGTATAGATGAAAATCTATAAAATAATAGAGCTAATTACGTAAAAACAAAATAATATTTAAAATTAACATTTTCAATTATGTTCATTACCTGTGAGACTCGCTAGACACTATCACAATTCTTGCATTATTACAATTCCGTATAGGCTGTTCCAACAAAAGCGTGAAGTAAAATTGTGAAAGATGATTGACTTGAAATAGTGACTCGTATCCATCTTTCGTAAGCTCATATGGAACAGCAAATATTCCTGCATTTAATATTAGAATATGAAGAGTTCTGAAATCATGATAAAAAAGTAGTGAAAGCAAGATAGATTTCTTGCTGTGTAAAATAAAGTTTATTGGAATAACCTGTGATTTTGTTTAAACTTTTCCGCGGCGTCTTGTACACTTTGCAATGATGTCAAATCTAATTTTAAAGTTTCACAAGTTACATTTTCCCTTTCTTGTTGTATTTTTTTCACTGCCTCTTCGGCTTTCTCTAAATTGCGACATGCGAGCGTTACATTACAACCATGTAATGCTAATGACCTCGCAGTCTCAAAACCTATTAAAGGATTTTATTAAAAAATTGTTAAAAATAGAGTACAATACCAATTAAAATAAAATACCTATTCCAGCGTTAGCACCAGTAACAAGTGCAATTTTTCCCCTTAGATCTCTACCGTGTAATACTGACAAAGCAGTGCTACTACCGTCAAATCTTTGTCTAACTGGTTGAGATGATTTTCTATATTCGGTAGCAAAAGCAAGTCTTGGGTCAGTGTAAGTTATGGTACGATTCATATGATCGACAAAGGAGACTTTACCATTATCAGATATACATCTTTCCCAACCGGATGGTAATTCTGAACAAAATATTATTTACGATAAAACTTCTTCGAGGAGTAATTAATATGTTCGAAAAATATATTACCTCCTTCTACAATTTTCGTTCTGCCAGTTCTTGGATGTGTCCACTGCGTACCTTTTGTATAATGACTACGAAATAACGTATTCATTATTACCATGTACAATTTCATACGTATAAAATTAATTTAGACTTAAATTTTATTATTATTAATCAGTACTGTTAATTATTATTAATAGTTATTATTATTAAAATTATTTCAAACGTAATTCTAAAATGAAAAGGTACAATAACATGGTCGAATCATGACAGTAAGATCCAAAACCTGACAATCTCGATCTGTCAATCTTAACTAAAAACGCGATATGTCTTATAATTATCTATATCTTACTTCCAATAATAGAAAATATAAATAATTTACTTCACGTAATAAACATTTCCATCGAGAGTAGCTCTTTCCTCCCAACCAGGCGGTAATTCATCCTCGCTGTCAGAGTCATTTAAAATATTGACCATCTTGGATAATCAGTATTTTGTTATACAGTGTAGCAACGATGACATCGCATCACACAATCTTACGCTCAATTTAAGATATTCTGTACATATCTGTCAAATAGAAAAAAAACAGGAGGAAAAATAGTGGCCGTTGCGATCGTGAGATAGCGCATCAAAATAATATTTAATTCCGAAGGTCGAAATAGAGGGCGTGGGCAGTAGCATCGTTCAGTTTTGGACCATACTGGATCGCGGTACTTCGTCGACCGAGGGAGGCCATATACAAAAGCGGAAAATGGCGTCGTCGAAAGGTCAACGGTGGATGGTAGATTCCGGGATTCTACGTAAAAAAAATGGTGAAGAAGAGCCGCAAGAACTATTGGTGTTTGGATACAGCTGCAAATTATTTCGAGACGATGACAAGGCGAAAATGATTGATCAGGGGAAGCATTTGATACCATGGATGGGCGATAACACATTGAAGATAGACAGGTCCGTTTCCCTAACCTAGACAAATTTATCATCTAGGATATTTATTCTTGAAAAAAAAAAAATTTAACACCGTTGAAAATAATAGAAAATGCTAAGCGGAGAGCATCGTCTCAAAAGATATTACCATGAAGGTCATCGTAAATAGTTAACATACGAATAAGCAATCTGGAGACTGTTTAAGGTTTCTGCAGGTGTCTTGGGCATGTATGAACGCGCAGTGTGGAAGCGCGATATGCGCTCTACACGGGCGCAGCATAAGGTGCTCCTGTGACATGGGTGCTTGTGGCTGACCGTCTGTACAGCAGCAAGGTGAGACACAGCGTAGAGAGACAAATGGCAAGCTGACGGTTGTATACATATTACGACCGTTCAGCACGGTATGTATTAGTACATTAGATCCAGCTCTGCTGGCAACAACGTACAAATTGGACCATGCAACTTTGATAATTTCAGTATATTGTAATATATGTTATACATCTATACGTACGCTGCATATTATGCATCCATAAGTAATAAGTATATAACGTATGTTTATGTGTAAAATATATCTAGAGGCATATATTAAATTATATAAAATAGTTTGTTTTGCACTTATGCTCTGAATATTTCTTAAAATTTAGGCACGATGGAATGTAAGGACAAGTTCAAGGCATCAAAGAATTTATCATCGAACTTAAACCCTCGGCTGCCAAGTCAACCCTTCGTGAGAAATTGAAAACGATGTTTCGTAACTACGTATCTTTGTATTTTAAATTTCTCATTAGTTTGGTATTACACAGATCTCTGAATTATTTATATTTGAGTAGTTACTGTTCGAACTGCCATTGTTTTTTCATCTGAATAATGCAATATGTATGCTAACTCAAGAAGCATAGCTTTGTTCTTCCATGTAATTTCTTGTGAAATTCAATTTACTTTCCATACAGGGTACACGCTACTATGGACCATATGATTGATTTTGCACATTTTTTTTAAAACCTGTATCGATAAATATACTTTTCTTTATAAATTATATAGCATAATGGAACTTTAAAGGAACAAAATGTTTTACATAATTCAATATATGGTTCTTTATTTTATACATCTAAATGCTATAAGATATATTAATAAACTGTTGTTAAAGTTGCAATAGTTTTTATAGTCAATGTCGTTAAATTTGTTCGTATTTGTATAATTTTTCTAAATATAAAGTATCTTATGTATGGTAAAGCATCAAATTGCATCTTCAGAAAAATCATGTAGTAATTCTTTATGTGAACAGTCGTAAATACTTTTTCTGTTGGAAAGAAATGCTATTATTAAGTGTCAAATAAAAAATGGCATTTAGCATTATATATCTATATTCTATTTCAGAGGAATCACTTTGGTGGAATTCTCTTCATAGATTAATTTACAGGGGCTGCGAGCGATAAAATTATCGAAATCGTATCATTTTCTCTCTCTAATCTAAATATTATATGTCTATAGGTACGATGGACGTGGAGCACTGGGGGACTTAAGGATTCATGAGCCGCCAACCGGTGGCTTTGATCAACGGACTATTCTTACCGAGGATGAACTTAAAGTTGAACAGCTCTGCGATGAAGAGCGATATCGATTTCTTTATAACAATGAAACGGAAGATTCCATGTATCACGGTAAGTAGATTCTTTAAAAATAATTATTTATATATATACACACACACACACGCACACAAAGAGCCTTAAATACTTTTAATTAAGATTGTATATGTATATTTTATACAATTTTTATACCAAAAGGTTCAATCGGCTTTATAGTAACTTTTTATAAAGCTTTTTAAACGTTTCGATAATTTAAAAAAATATAATTATTTTCAGAAGAAGAAATGAAAAGGTTACATCAAGCTTTGGACTCTGAAAATTCATATACCCAAGTAGCTTACAATTATAACGAAGATGAAAATAACCAAAAAATAACGTGCGAAGACTCTCAGAGTCCAAAGCAGTCGGAGGGCTCTCAAGAAGAGGATCAAACATTCGTTCCACCTCCTGATCTTGAAATTCCAGAGGGTATCACTTTAGTGCGTTCATTAAATTTTATCGGTTAACGTGCAATAATCAAAAGTTTTACAATAAATTAATATTTATATTCGAATTCTATATTTTCAGCCTGAAACGCAAAAGCTGAATGCAATTATAACAAAAACAGCTCTGTTTATAAGTCGTCAAGGAAGTCAGATGGAGATACTATTAAAAGCCAAACAAGCAAACAATCCACAGTTTTCATTCTTATCAATCGATGGACAACTACACCCATATTACAAGTTAGTGCTGGATGCGATCAAGGCTGGAAAATATAATCCTGAAAAGCAACCTGAAAAAGAAGAATCTGGTATGCATACAATTTTCTATAAAGCAGCGTCTTATAGTAATATTATCGAAGTTGATATTATTGAGTTGAAGTAATTGAAGCAACATAAAGCAGGATATGATTACCCACACCTACTTTGATTCTACTTAGTTTTTCTTGCCGTAAGTACTGCCACAAATTCCTGATACTACATCGAATCTATTTACACATGACAAATGTTTCTAGCAAGTATTAAAGATAGTGTTATATAAAGTCTCATTTGGCCTTTTCTTTTCTAACGATAGAGTCGGAGGAAGAATCAGATGAAGATGATCAGCCATACCTTCACCCAAGCCTTGCACCGTCATTTGCCAAAGTAGAAGCGGTATGTTTTTTACAGTATGCATTGCTCACACAAACAATAACTTATTTTTAAAAATCTATGAAAAATGCTTCCTAAGCTGTTAGAAGATTCCTACAATTGGGGTACTTACAAATTTGGAAGTCTGCTAAAGAATCACAGGTTTACCTCTGAATCTACATACTTTTGTAACGGTGATCTCGAAATACTTGGATCATAGGATGAAATGTAAATAATAATCTGCAACGCTAATTTATGTCATATATTTCTGCTTCCAGGGCTGATTCTGGTATGCATTGAACCTACCCTCCTATGTTCTTATTTAATATTACGAAAATAATTTGATCCATGAAACATCAATATTCCACAGAATTATTGCTTATAAAATAAAGCACGCGACAATTTTATCCATTCTCTTTCCATCAAAAATGTTCAACTTTTTTCCAAATTCACACTTCACTTCTCATTGAGTTTAATAAATTCATGCAACGTCCTTGCTTATATTTGTGTATACGAAATAGAAATGTATATTCACTTTCCAAAGTACATATCTTATTACCTTCTCTTATATTCTCATTTCCTTCGAAAAATATCTTTACGAATAATTTAAAAAGAAAGAAACAGATCTGTTAAATTCTTCAATAAAATAATATCGCGATGATAATTTAAATTGAATAACTCATTAAAGATTATTTTTACTCATTTATAGGCTCCTAGTATACCAAGCATACAGTACAAACCTTCAGCTGACTGTGCATATTCTATGCTTGTAAACAAAATCACGGGAAAACCACCACCCCCTAAAGTACCTCAATTGTTAGATATCGGTATTCAGTCGATACCTACTTCAGGATATTATTCTGCTACGCCACAACAGGTAATTCTTTAAATATATTTACTTTCTTAAATATGCGTGGATCGCATACGAGAATAAAATTTATATAAGGATTCTTCTTTTTTATTTTGACACAGGCCTATGCACCGTATCCTGCAACACCTTTGCAATATTCTCATGGTCCAGTTATATATAGCTCAAATGGACAAATTCAATCACCACCTCAACTTTCAGTACCAACTGTGCCAACTACGAATGACGAATCTACGACGCAAACATTGTCGAAAGAACCACTCTCGCCTCTTGTACCTTACGGACCTACACCACCGAAAACATTGAGTAGGCCTTCTTTCATCGTACCTCCAGCCGACGTGCAAATAATCATCGATAAGATGGCCAGTTACGTGGCAAAGAATGGTAGAGACTTTGAAGCTATTGTCAAAAATAAGGGCGATCCCAGATTTAATTTTCTCGAACTGTCCCATCAATACCATGGGTATTATGCTCATAAATTAACGATGTACGAGGGTGCGATAAATCCTAAGGTATTAACGGAAGAGGAATTACTTCAAAAGCAAGAACCACAGGAAGAGAAGCAAAAGAAGTTAGAAGAATTACAAAAGAAGCAGCAACGAATGGAGGAAGTACAAAAAAGAGTGAAGATGATACAAGCCAAGAAAAAGGGCGATACAAAGGTAAAACAAAGTAGCGGTAACAAGCAAATTACTACAGTATCGTTTTCTATTAAAAAATCGAAAGAAGGTGAAACTATGGTAATAGAAAAAAGAAACGCATTGCCATTGGAAGAGAGTGACGAAGACACGGAAATAGAGAAAAAAGAAAGTAATTCGAAGCCAAGCTCGCCTCAAGAATGTAGCGAGCCGTGTTTTCCCACCGTTGCCGAAAAGGAGGTGCCGCAACCGGATAGAAAATCTAAAAGCGAAGAGAAGGAATTAGTAGATCTTACGGATGATATTTTGGAAGATTGTCAACAGGAAATAAGGCATAAACAAGTAGAAGATAGAATCAAAGATAAATTAGTAGCGGCCGCACGGGATAAATTAGCTGCGACTTCTAGAGAAAAACAACTACAGTTGGAAAGAAAAAAGAAAGCAGCGATGTTTTTAAGTCAAATTCAAGCGCCGGTGACTTCCAAAGTTAGCACGCCAACTCTGAATATGCGAAAGGACGATTCCGATGAAGTTTATTCCGTGCCATCGCCATCTTTAGAAGAAAATAGAATGGAAGATATAAAAGTATGCAGCAACTCTCTAATGGATAGATTGAAAGGTGCAGATTTAAGTGGTAAAAGATCCCGACCGCGATCTAGGAGTCGTAGTGGAAGCCGTAGTCACGCGGAACGTCAGAAAGTCCATAAAAAGCATAAAAAAAAGAAGAGCTCTCATCGAAGGTATTAAACAATGATCCTAAAAATTATATATAAGTATTATTATCGGTATAATTCCACGTATAAATTCCTAATTCTTTTATTTCCAGCAATTATGACAGCCCCAGCAGTTCGCGATCTCATAGATCTAAGAAGAGTAAGAAGTCATCGTCAAGGCATAGATCTCGATCACGGACTCCTTCTCATAGGCACCAACAAGGCGTACGCAGAAAAGGGAGCAATTCCAGCAATTCAGATTCAAGTTCATCTTGAAATATCATTTTTTGAAGAAGTTTGCATGTAAAGTTTTATGTAAATATATGTATATGCTTACATAACTCTGTCTATTACCCTTAAGGTAGTAACACATTTAATACTGTTTTTGTCAAAAAATACATCAATAAAAACTAATCTTTATCACATTTACAAAATATAATTTATTACGTTTTTATATCTATTATAACATTTCTATTAGACGACGTCGGAATTTTAATAAAAGTTTAATCCAAAAATTGTCTCATATTAGGACTTTTTTAATCATCGTAATTTATAGAAGTACATGATATATAGTTACTTTTGTAGTATTTTTATCAATAATTTATATTATATGATGTTTTTAACAATAAAATTAAAATACTGCCAAGCCAAATTTGCCACAATTTCATTCGATAATTTAATTCATGTGATTTATTTGTCTCTAGAGACGTGTCAGCAACCTATAATGAAGTTGAGATATTTTTAACTATTGAAAATAATACGTAAGCAAAAATACATTCAGAAATATTATATTTCTATAATTATACTGAAAGTACTATTTTTGTATGCGTGTACCTATTCCGTTATTAAACAATTAAAAAGAATACCGTAGACATCTGACATCATAAAATAAAATGAAAATAATGTCATCTGTTGTAAATGATTAAGTCTGCAGGTAGAGAGATTCTGAAGAACATACATATACAATAAACAAATTAATTTCAATCGATAAATTCCTTTTCTTTGCAACATATAGATAGAAAAATTTCATTGATTCGTCATATAATTCTGCACGAACGTGTAGATCCAGGTGGAAAATATGGAAACTACGTAGAATAAATAAAAAGCGTTATATCTTTCCAAGCTATATTCTACAGTTGTTGAAATTTTACTCAAATGTATTACGTTTCTTATCGTTTCATCGAGTATCTATTTCGAACTAATAAAGAAATATACTAACAGCAAATTCCATTGTATTTCTGTCTGTGTATTTCAATTGCCGCCAATTGTATGATTCATGATAAGAAATGTCTATCTATTGCAATAATGGGATCTACTTGTTGTGGATCGGCTACTAAACGGAAAAACAGTATTTCTTTGAATACAATTTTGCGTAATCGTTTTGATAAAGATTAAATACATCGGGGCTCCTTGAAATTCTTCACTGTAACCCATCTGATAAAAGAGAAGATAAAAATGTTCGGATTTAATTTAATTTTTATATATACATAAAGATTTTAATGTCATAAGGAATAAAAGGTTCTTTCATTCGAGAAGTTACAGGTACTAGTAAGTATATGTTTTTTTATGATATATTAAGGAGAATCAAAGAATTTCTTTCTGGTATAAAGAGTATCATTCACAATTCTTAAATCTTTACTAAGCCCGCATTATATGACTTTTTTTAGCGACCTTGACAGTTATTTTTACGTAATTTAGACAAAATAATTTTAATAATTTTTATTTGTTTAACTTTTCGTCTTATCTTTCTAAATTTTTGCTGAAATAAAAACTGTATTCAATTCTTGAAACAAAATATTATTAACGATAATGCAAAGTTAAACGTCAGTATGCATTTGACATAATAATATAATAATCTAGGAATTCTCATTTTATGAGAATTTTATTTAATTCGTAAACAAAATTTGTAATTGTAATAATTAAAGAAGTTCGTATATACGTGATAAAATTTTGTTAATTCGTTATTCTAATTAAAATAAACTATCTAAAACACTTCTAATTTGCATTTAATGTATAAATTATTGTCAGAAAGCATAAGTACCGAATCATCATTTATGCGTTTCGTTATTTTCCGTTTACAATTTACGAGTATCTAAAATTGTATTGGTAAGAGATAACGAATATTGAATAACATATATAACAGCATACATCGATGAAGCAGGGGTCAAGGGGGTGTAGTCTGAGATTTATAAGTTAACTCGGTTAGATTGGACCGGCCAGTCAGTGTTGCAGTCTCAAGAAGAAACGTCTTACAGAAATTATATACGCAAAAACGATGGTGAGATTTAATTATAGCTTGATTCAAAATGTATACGTACTTTCTTCGACTCACCGTGGAATATAATTTGCATAGAAAAATAAAATAAAATAAAAATTTAATAAAAATTCACTCCGCTTGATTCACAAATAATAATAAATTATTTATTTAACAATGTTTGCATCATCATTCTTATAGTATTAACAAGTAATGGATTCGATTTAAACGTAATTAATTATATAATTTTTAAATTAAAAGAAAATTTCATCGCGTAGAAAATCGAATCAATCGTATAAAATTGATGAATAAATTATATTCAATTTATATTTGAAATTAAAGTTATAATAAGAACTTACTTTAAAGAAGTTTTTACTTCACGAACAACTTGAATTGTAGAATGATCGTTACTTGTATTTGAAATTACTGCACTTACATCAACTGTAAATCGTTTTATCGATAAAAGAATCGAGACGAATAAGAAGAATGACGTAAATTCGCTTGTAAGATCAGCAGAACCAAAGGGGGTCTTTCTGTGCGTCGTTATTCGATGCAAAATATTGATGTTTACAACAGAAACTCCTCGGATAATTTTATTTGCTTAATGAATCACTTGCATAATTAATGCTATAGTACCATGTGCGTACATACTTATGTAATAAAAGAAAACTTTTTTTTAAGAATTTAATTGTTTTCAGTTTTCTATTTTTTTTATAGACCAATTTGCAAACATTTCCTTTTAAAATCGTTAGATTTGCCTTTATCGAATTCAATCTTCTCTACAACATTTGAAATATTCTTAGAACATAATTGTTCGTCTCATCCTACCTTGACTTTCGCTTGTATCGTTCTAAAGAATATATTTTCTTTGTTCAATCAAATACCATAGTCTTCCTCTATTTTACGTGTGTTTATAGAGAATATTAATAGCAACTCGAGAGCCTGCAAATAGTTACAAATATTCTAAACGAGCTCAATCGGTGACATCAATTGATGATGTATTAGTCTCACTTAAGACACGTCTAGTAATAAGTCGAAATGCTATTTTCATTCCATTTTCTAAATACGGCCCGCGATAAAGCTTTAAAACGCGTCTAAACAACGATTCCAAACGTACGTGATTCGCTGTGTAAATAGACTTTTTTGGAAACTTATTAACACATTCCCCAAGACAATAGATTTTATGATTCATAAAAACATGAAAGTTCCATCGAAGGATAGAAACGTACGATACAAAAACCACGTCGTAAACTTCGCCGTCGTATCCAAACGAAATCGCATACCTGGATTTTTCTTGGTAAAATTCCAAATAATAGATTGGAAGGGGCTATGCCATTAGTTCCATATTTTTTCTAAAAAAAATGTTCCTCCGCCAACCGTTCACTTTTTTGGAAATGCCTTCAATCAAATTTTCTTCCAAATATGCTGTCAATTACGGTTCAGTTTTGTGTTTCGATTCCAAAGTTTCAGTCTTGTTCGATGCCAGATAAAGTTCCATAAGTTAATTTGTCGATTTTAACTAATTTAAGACTTGAATAAAGTTGTTCTTTCGTTGCTAGAGACGCAGCTCGAACCGTTAGTTCGACTAAAGTGTTTTCAAAAACAAACTGCAGGATCGTGAACTCATTGAACCCTAGACCTTGCAACCGACGTTGCAATTAACATCAATTTCAAATCTATCTCTGAGAAATTTGTATTAATTCTTTGACACTGTATATAAAAGTATACTGCGTTGCACTCTAACAATAATCACGGGTACAAAATTCATGATCGAAAATAAAGCATGCGTTTGAATCGATTGCGTGTTAAATAATTGATTAAAATGGTATGATAATTTTGTATTATTATAGGTTCACGGACGTAGGGCCGTCATGTTCGATCCTTCGGAAAAGCTTCGTCCGGAGTCGGTCTACGAGGGGAAATTAAAGAGCAATTTCAGAAACTATACGGAAGATCCCACGGATCCGATAAAGGAACGCGTCCGAAAAACTTATGAAAATATGCATTCGTTCCAGACTGTTGAATTCGTGCGATGTTAGTACTATTGCTTACTCCAAGTAAAAATATAACAAGTAACAAAAATATTTGTTATATTTTTCATTACGAGAGATCAATTGTCCGAGTGACGCTCGAAATTCTACGAGAAATACTTTTTCTCGTAGAATTTTTAAAAAACCATCGGTATTATATTTCATATTCATCTTCTAGAAATCGATGATTGCAAACGTTTTATAGATGAAATATAAATGACATTTTGGATATGCCTTTTAAAAATAATAATGTCATACTATACTTCGTTAGATCGATAATTCAGCATTTCTTTTAACTACGCGCGCATAAGTAAAACGCTTAGAAATATCTAATTCGTTAGAAGAATTTATCATCGGCAATAATTATGTGTCTTTTCCAAAGCCCTTTGTTAGTTTTTGACGAGATACGCATTTTGACAAAAACATGTTAATGTAATAGAACGAATAACGACAATGAAATGAAAAATAACGTCGATGCAACATAAAACGCGGCAAAAATCGGAACGAATTACGACAGCGATAACAATATCGTAAGAGCAAGCTTTCCTTCTATGACGATTTTTCTCTTTGTAGCTCGAATGCAGAACTGGCTGCAGTTCGACAAGATCAAAATAACCATAAAGGAAGCTCTGATCAAATTAAACGATCTCGTCGACGAGAGCGATCCAGACATCGACCTACCCAATATCGTCCACGCTTTCCAAACAGCCGAATCCATAAGGGAAAATCATCCTGATCGCGATTGGTTTCATCTGACTGGCCTGATTCACGATCTTGGCAAGGTACATCGATGTATCGTGTATTTGTATCTCGTAAAGACGTTCGCGTTTCCTTTGCTTTCAAACTTTCGGAAAGAAGACGATACCACACGGATTGCCACGAAATCGCTTGCCAAAGTATCCTGTTAAACCTCGCAATCTTATGTTTTACTCAAACCTTTTTTTTTACACTAACACCTTGGAAATTATTACAAAATCGCCTTGTTTACTTCAGTCCGCATAATTTCGAACGACACAACGACTCGCTTACGAAGCAGCGCGATCAGAATCTAAAAAACATCAAAGACCAAAACCCGATAAAAGGTTCGTTCGAACCTTAAAAATAAAATAAAAGACGTAATTAAAGGGTAAAATAAAAGGGATAAAGGCGTTCGTTCGATCAAAAACAGTCCGAACAAAATCGATGAAAAATTTGTCATTTATCGAATCGAAGGATCAATCCCACGGATTTTACGTCGTTACAGATAATGGTGTTTTACGGAGAGCCTCAGTGGGCAGTGGTAGGCGACACGTTTCCAGTCGGTTGCGCCTGGGGAAATTCCATAGTCTACAGGGAGACGAGCTTCGAGGACAATCCTGACGGCAAAGATCCGCGTTACAAGTAAGTACGAACTGGACGCTGGCACATCCCTAGACTCGGCAAGTGAGATCGATTTTCCGTCTTTTTTCTCCATCAATCGACAGTCTTGACATCCCACATCATCGAAGTGACGTCGTTAAACGGCTGGCCGTCGTATCAATTGACCGTTCCCTCCTTTTAGCACGAAATATGGCATGTACGAGCCTAAATGCGGCCTGGACAACCTCGTGATGTCCTGGGGCCACGACGAGTATCTGTATCGCGTATTGGTGCATAATAAGTGCAAGCTACCGAAGGAAGCCCTGGCTATGATCCGCTATCACTCGTTCTATCCGTGGCACGCCGGGGGCGATTACACACACTTCTGCACGGATCAAGACATGGAGATGCTTAAGTGGATCGTCGAATTCAAGTGAGCTTCTTTTCTTTATTTTTTTTTCTTTTTCTTTTTTAAATAACGAGCGACTTCTTCGCAATTTTTTCCCTTCATTCTTCTTCCTCTCGAGCGACCTTTTTTCTACCCTTGTTCCCTTTCCCTTCTTTGTATTCTTTTCTATTTTTCTTTTGCTCTTGACGTCGTCGTTGAACGAAGCACCGATCCTCGTTTCTCGCTTTGCATTTTTCAGCAAGTATGATCTTTACACCAAGAGCGACACCGTGCCCGACATCGAGAAACTCTGGCCTTACTACGAAAAACTAATCGACAAGTATATCCCGGGTGAGATCCAATGGTGACGACTCTACAAAAAGGAGAAACTCTAGGCTTCTTTACCGATCGTTCTCGTAAAAGTTTCCTCAAGGGGACGATCGAATCGCGCGGCTTACTTTTTTTATTTACGCGTTACACGCAGGGAACTTAAGATAATAACGCTTATGGACACCAGTCGTGATTCCACGAGGAAGTTCGACGTGGAAGGATTCTTGAGTCGAAAATTCCGCGTGGAAACGATTTATCTTATTTTGAGGCTGCTCAATCGTCTTCGAGCTTTTTTTAATCCGTTCGATCGCTGAACTTGAACAAACGATGAAGGATATTTTGGGGCTGTAGAGTCGTTCTTCGAACATGTCTGATTAATTCGATCCTTAAACGAGGGCAAACATTTAAACGAGGAAAAGAAAGAAGTTCTTTCGAAAGAAAGATCGCTTGGTGTTGGACTCTTTTCGAGTCTCCTTTGGCAATCTTTTCTAGCGGTGAAAATCCAAGCGACGCGCGCTTGGTGGTACGGAGCTGCAAAGCCATCAACGAAGGTGCTAAAAGTCGGCTGTAGCAAACGGCTCCCTTCTTTCTTCGACGTATCGCTTTAAATCGTTCGCGGGCTAGCAGATGCGTAAAACTTATTGAATTGTCGGGCGCGATAAAGGTCACGATTGTATCAATTAGATGAGTAATCCGACGATCGCGCGCGGTGTAACGACACGTACGGAGGAACTTGACTCACCCGGGTCAAAGGATACCTCGAACGACGAACGAGTTCTCCGCGAACGTTATTAACCGCTCGGCGATTCGCGCTCGTTTCTACGTACGTCGCTATCGCTTCGTGCAGAAGCGGACAAGGAGAGCTTGACTTAAGCAATTGAGCTCGTACTTCTCGTAAACGGTACGAGGAGATTAGGAGGCACGTAACGACACGCTTAGATCGAGCTCGACCGCGGTTTATACCTCGAAACCCACCGCGGAAGAAATTGAAGCACGCGTCTTATTTTCGTCCATCGGACGATCGGCTCGAAGATCGAAGATCCATCGATTTCTCGATTGTCGATGAACGATTTCGTAGCTTCGGCGAAGTTACGAGTTTGTTAACAATTTTTAATCCAATCTCGAACGATGTCGCGGAAGAAGTTGAAACGCTTCTTTTATTTTCATCCATCGGAAGATCGACTCGAAGATCGAAGATCGATCGATCTCTCGATTGTCGATGAACAATTTCATAGCTTCGGCGAAGTTACGAGCTTGTTAACAATTTTTAATCCAATCTCGAACGATGTCGCGGAAAAAGTTGAAACGCTTCTTTTATTTTCGTCATCGATGCGAGTCATCGATGACAGCGAAGCACGATTTTGACGTTTATCGGTCATCGTGCGTGAAAGCTTCTTTTTAAACAGGGAACAAGCGGAGAAGAATCGCCGCGCGTAAATTAAATGCAGATAGACGCGGACGTGGCACGTCGACGCTTAGAAACTTTATAACAAAACGGTACCATCTGTCGTTTCACAATAGCATCGAAGGTATTACCGGCTCGATAATGCGAAAAGCTGTCGCCAGCGCAATGCGTACAATGAAACTAGCCTCTTTATCGCGTCACGACGTGTATGCGTGCGACGTTTGCTCGGTTACCTAGTCCGTGCTTTAAACTTTCCTCGATCCTGATAGATACGCGTACGCGTCTCTACTCTTAGCTTACTCGTCGTGAAAAGGCTTCTGTCTCCTAGACGAAAGGAGAAAAATTCTGTCATTAGATTTTCCTTTGAATTTTTTCCCTTTTTTTGTTTATAGGCGAATACGAAAGAAATGCAAAAACGCAAAGTACTTAAAATCTTCACGACTGAGACGACCTTCTTCGTCGATCTTCGAAGGAAGAGCATCGAGAAGTGGAAACGTTAAAACGTTGAAACTTCTAGAAACGTTCGCCTTTTTATCGAACGTCCGATCGATTCTTGCTCTTCCACTCGCGTCGTTCTTCACTGTTTGTACTTAAGGTTCCTACTCCACCTTGAACCGCGTGATTCGCGCGTGACTCCAAGAGTTTAGACAAATTTCATGAAAACGTATTTCAAAGATAATTGGCGCCTTTCTTTTGAAGAAATATATATATATATATATATATATATATATATATATATTTTTATGTTCTATTTTATTCTTCGATAGAACACGAAAGTTTCGGCTCAATGTCTTCAATATGGACATGTCGTACGAATAGGAAAAATAATTCGTCAAAATAATCACACTCAAAATAATCACGTCAAACAATAACAAGATGCTCGTAAGAAGAATGGACGATTTCTAAAATAGATTTATCACGAGCAGAATTTTCATTGTTCGACGCAGAAGCGCGTCACTGAGTAAACGCGTCTTACCGCATACGCGTTACTTCTTCTTTGTAATCGCAAGGACGGTGTCGTAAGTACTTAACTTGTGCAAATACCTAAGAAATGGGCTCCTTCGAATTGTATTCTTTCGTCGAAATAATAAGTGTCTCGACCCTCGGGGTGACAAGTGCACGTGGTTCGCCAGCACGCGCGTCGTCTTTACAGAATCGACCGAATTCGGATGCAACAGGATTGAAGATTTTCATTCGCTTTAGAATTACCAGACGATTTTAATAACTCGAGTACCTTTATAATATACTAGGAATACTGGCAAGTTTTTTCATTTCCAAGCTATTTTACAAGCTACTTCCCAAGTTTGAATTTGATCTTGATGGAAATTGATATAACATTTTACCGATTACTCATTAATTTGGAATCTCGGTTAAATATTGTTTACAACGATTTTGATTAATATAACGACATTTTATAATTTCACTGATCAAAGGGTTTAAAAACGAAAAGACTTTACTAGGCGATATTTAAAGAAAGTCGGAGCTGCTAGCACGTAAGAATCGATAATCGTGAAGGATGAACTTATACGTAGTTATCGAGCAGTACGAACGCATTGTGGTACCGGTAATCTGTGACTACCGTGGTTTCACGAACAAGGAAGGTGCTGGTCACAGACGATATTATAATTAGAGCGGTCGACAGTGCGACTTGATGGATCCTTGATTTCAACGCGTAGCGAGAAACGACAAGAACTCCTTCTTGGATGATCGAAAAAAAAGCTGGAGGAAGAAGAGGATCGATTGGCGGTCTTATTGTATCTAACTGTATTTAATCTTGCTTTGCAACGTGTCGAATGCCATTTGTGGATCTTACCAAATTTTTCATCGACGTCGTCGTTTTTATTTTACCTGTCTTTTATTTCCGAATAATTTTCGACACGATACCCATAAGGAGTCAATTGGGGTGAGATCGACGTGGCACTCAACGCGCTAACAAAAATCATCGCTCGAACGACTGGTCAAACAGCTGGGATAATTTTTAATGATAAATTAATAATAAATACAATTAATTTTGCGTAGACCCGATATTTAATTACGTTCAGTTCTGCTGTGATCCTTTGTATTCCTGGCCATTTTGTAATCTAATACAGCTAGATGTCCTAAAAACTAATTGTCATGCTCGTACTTATTGTTCGTTCCTACGTTCAAAGGTACGTTTCATGAAAACCTCGCCCACGTTCTTTTTCCTTGTAAATCCTTTGAGTGACCTCGCCCACGTCCCTTTTCCTTCGAAAATTCCCTCGATCGAGCTCGCCCACGTCTCGCTTCCTGATAAAATCCCCTCGACTAACAACGCCACCATAAACTTCCCACGTTACCCAATTTTATCTGTCTTTTACGTTCCTCGATTAACATCCTTCGTTAACACGAACCACCCACGCGGCATCGTTTTCGCCTCGAGAATAACGGGAGACTACTACCGTGCTACGCCCTACGCGTCATTAAAAACGCACAAATCCCATTTCCCTGAGGCGATAAATTACATCGAGCTGCGCGTCGAATGAAAATTCGAATTCGAAGAAGCGCACGTCGACAAAGCCAACGCAGCCGAAGATAAGCGAAAAGTCGGTCGAGTGCGAGGGGAAATCTTCGACGTCATCTCGTCGCCCTAAACGAACAAATGGAGAATCGAAAGAGAAACAATTGATTTGTTCGATCGAACTCGACTTCTTATGTGTTTTAAAGTTACTTGGCCATGAAAACGGATGACCAATGGGAATGTGTTGAAAGTTACGCCGTACAACCTCAAAACATCGCAGAGCTGATAAATAG
>JAITYT010000192.1:624743-635068 GCA_025433975.1 Liostenogaster flavolineata
ATCATCCAACCGATCGGTCGATCATCCAACCACTCGACGATCGGTTGCTCGACTCGCCAAGCGTATTGTGAGACATGGACACGAGGCTTTCTTGCCGGTGCTCCTCCCTTTCAGCTTTTATCTCGCTCTAGCTCGTAGGTGGTACTCTTACGACGGTCGACGCGTACCCGGGGTCTAAATACACCCCACGGTCTACTTGAGTTATGACATATTTGTGGTCGGGGCTTCCTCGTTCTCCTTCTCCTCCTCCCTTCGTCCTTCTCCCGTCTGCTGTCCGTTGTCTGTTGTCTGCTGCTGGTGCCTCTTCTCTCCCCCCCTACCGCCACTCGACGAACTCGAGACCTTTCAGCCGAACCGGACTGAAAAGCCGCGTGCACCCACGTCGTAGTTAACGCCGGATAACGCCTCGTGGTAAACGCGCATTCCTGATGTCTTCCTCGCGAGTGCCCGCCGCCGCCACCACCGTCTCTTGCGATAGACGGTGCTACCTCTACGACCGTGAAACAAAGTCGTCGTTTCTCGATAACGAGCGGCGACCGCGACGTCTCAAGGTGTACGCGGCCTATCGAGACGTCGACGGTACACCGTCCTGCGGAAGTCTCCATCCGGATGAGATTGTGCGGAGTTGAAGCGAAGTCTGTCCTTTACATTGTTCCTGGATACGAGAGACGTGTTCTTTTCCATCGTGCCCGATGACCAATGAGAGGTATCAAGGATAAAAGACGAAACACTCGATTGGCTTTCAAGTCGTTTTTAATTAAATAAGCACATTTTTTTTCTTTTTTTTTCGAAGAAGAGGACGATCGAATATTTTGGAAAAAAAATGTAGTACCTTGGTTTCTTTCAGTCGTTCATGAGTGAAAAATAATCGTACGTGAAGATGTAGGCGAGAGAAAATTAATTCTAGCTTAGGTAAATACATGACCGCATTTAAGCACCTCTCGCGCAATGTCTGCAAGCCGCAGGAACTGTGGAACAGGTGGCGACTCCACTTACGACGCCGACAATGCGTTCCAGGCATTTCTTTTACCTCGTGGCCTTATGTACGATCGGAAGATCGACATTGGACCACGATCGCTCTCAGTACACTTTCGTTGGTAAGTAACCACCATCGAACATTTCTTTCCAACGGAGCAAAACCTTTCGAAGATTCTAAAAAGTGGTATACAATCCTGAAATAACCGCTCGTCAAGATAAAACGAGCTAAAATGGAACTATTATATTACATAGAATTTTCAGGACGATTTAATTGAGCGAAAAAAAAAATTTTTTGTGCTCTTTACGTTACTTTGTAGCCGCACTCTTGCGATGTGGATTTTCGTGCGGTTCGTAAATCGTGTTTAAATCGGCAGGGTTCAAATTAAAGCAATATGGCGGAAAGCAAGAAAATTCGCAAGAAGAAACGAATCGTAAACATCGATATCGATTTTAAAAGAAGAACAAATTCGTGATACAAGTCGGCTAATAGAAAGATCATGGAGACGTTCGAGCGCGATTTCTCGAGACTTAAGGAGAGTCGACGGCAGGTATTTTAAGTGTCAATAAAACTTTATGGTTGCAACCGGTAAACGCGGCTCCTCCGTTGAAATCGCGTCTCCTGTTCATAATTTGGTACGAGTACATAACGAATAAAATTGCTCCGCATCAACGTTTCCCTCCGACGTGTTCGGCCAAGTTGCCCGTCGTAATTCTTCGTTTCTACAAAAAGCGAAACAGGTTTGCGATCTCAGGTAGATGGCGATACCGCGCGGACATAAAGTACGATATTAATATAAATGAATATTATTTTCGAGTTACGAGCGTGAAATATTTCAAATGTATCCGATAGGCGAGCGATGGACGTACTTGACCTACATTTATGCATAACAGCGCGACGCGTGCATTGATTCGTTTCAACGAGGAATCCCCCTTTCGATCGGTCTCCTTACTTACGAGGGACACGTTCTCGCGACGCTTCGCTTCGAAAATCGTCGACGGATAAGCGAAGCGCGATGTCATCATCCACGTCGTCCTAACACCAATTTCGCCATTATTTTCCGCGTCTACGTAACGCATCGGATACGAAGATTGTTATTAATCGAGAAAACTGAAAGTGGATCGGATCCGGTGCACCGGCTATTTTAAGCGACTTCGTGAAAATTGCGTAACGCGGAGTCGTGTCCTGCATAACTCGCTCGAACGAAGGAAAATCCGTAATCGACGAAAATGTTTACCTCGAGGAAAGAAGTATTTATCCATTCGTACGCGTAGAAAATTGTGAGGAGGAAACTGTAAATAGGAAAGTCGAGGAGGAAGATTCGAAATAATGGCGGCAATGTTGCGGCAGACCTAAAATTACATCGTGCGGTCATGGCGATTTTAATACTTCCGAGAATATCGAAATCGATTCACGATCCTGTTTAAATAGTCGTCCTGATCGGTTATTTATTGGCAACGATGTTTCTCGAGAGTGGTCTTTTACCGTCTTTTCGAAGTTGTTTTCGGATACGACGGCATCGGGACTATCGATACAAATTAGTTCCAACTCTCGAGGCTATCCTTGTATAAAAACGATGTATCGCGCGTTCGCTCGTCCTTCCGGTGCTCGAACATCGCGTTTCGAATAGCCGACAAAATCGTTTCGATTTGTGTAAATAACAAAATCACGATAGAAATCCAAAAACTTGGATTTCCCAAGTGAAATCCATCTTCTTGATACGACAAGAGTCACCAAATCGATCGCTGTTTCTTGATAAACGCTTCCAGGAAGGAGATGGATCCAAGCTAAGTGTACGCGATCTATCACCTGGACGATCAAACAGTCGGACGGACAAATAGGCAGACGGGTATGCGTAGTCAGATGGACAGGTGAGCCGAAGGAGCGCGGGAAAAGTGAATCCACGATCGTCACGCGATCCAACTCACTTTCTAGGAAAAAATGGGACCGGCATTTTCGTCGAAGAGGAAACGCACGAGGGAAGGAAGGAAGAGAGCAAAACGGGAATAAACAAAGTAACGACTGCTTGGTCGGAAGGAAACGATACCAACGAACCGAGCAGCACCCTAGTGAAGTCCAATTCCTCGAAATTGATCGGTAATTTCCTGAGAGGTGACATCACTCAGGTATTCCGTCGATGTCACGCGCTTTCGTTTCGCCCTTGTAGTCGCCGTCGACCTCGTTCTTCTCCTTCTTCTGACCCTGCGTGGTCTCCGGCACCTTTATCGCCTCCTCGCAACCTTGGCGTTGTCGTTTCATCGCCGTCGACACCACGGAAACTTCGAAAAGCCACTTTCCACCCTCGTGCCTCCCAGCGAGCAATCTCATCCACTCATACTCGATAACGTAAAATCCCCAATCGTCATGTTGGCGATCGATGCACGACCTTGACAACTTCCAGGTATCTTCGTAGCGCCTTCGCGGTCGAAGCGATCGCTGTTGGATGCCCATCGGCGCGTCTTATCGTTCGATGGGTCGTGGCTCGGGCGACAGACCTGATTTGGCTTGCAACAAGATGCAGAGTCGGGATCAGAACCAACTCGCATTGCTCGTGGGTCGTCGAAGATCGAAGTCTGGAACGAGACAATTCGCAAGGACGCGGAGTCGTTCGACGACTTACCAAAGGCCCAACGGGTTAATCGATAACGCAGCATTGACTCATTAGGAAATCTCTCGATCGTCCCACCGGGAAGTCGTCCGAGCGAATCAAGCAAAACTCGGCGATAAGACGAGGAAATTTTAGGAAGAGATATTACACGTAAAATGGCCGGATAGGATCTCGATTTAACAGGACCGATCTCGTTTCATTGGAGCCTTCGAGAACTCATCGAAGACGCGTTTCCGCATCCACTAGGTCCAGTGACGCGTCTCCACCAAGATGATCGAAGGATTTGCATCTTTGACGTGCGATCGACGAACAATCGATCGTTTTCTCGTCGTCATCGTCATCGTGGTCGCCTCCTCGACTTAGCCGCGATGCCATTCGTCGATTTAACCTCCTTTCGTACTCTGACGTTCATCGTGACAAACATTACCGACGTACTTGGAGCAAGAGCTAGAGGTATGCTTATGTAACCTCTTCGAGCGTTTATTTTTAATGAACCGTGAACTACCTAAGGATGACGTCCAGGTCGTCTAGGTCCTAAAGATCGCCCCACTTCGTCGATCTAACGACCGACGAAGATCGATCGTACGTAGGTAGGATCCTCCGAAGACGATGATATTCACTTTCTAGGACCGAGTTCCAAACTTCGCCCCGCCTGCCTCCTAGTCACGACTCGTCCGAGCCTGGAATGTCCACTGCATAAGAATCGTGCGCATCCGCGTTGACATCTGACCCGTGATTATTCCAATCAGTGGCAACCTCTCGCGCTTCTTCGATCTTCTTATTAGCGGCGTTCCAATTAATTCCTTCCGGTGATAACCGCGGGTGCGCCTTGCCCCACAAAGACCCCTGAATCGACAGTTTCGTAGGCCAGGTTACTAAAAAGTTTCTCGTCTTCCGATCTTCGCACCAACGATCTCCTCCCTCGCTAAATCAAACCTCGAGAGTTCTCAGGCTCGAGTTCTTCGATCGTTTAGTGACGAATCTTTGCAATAATTATGAGAGAACGAGGTAAAATCGTTGCAACCGAATTAAATCGTGAAATATTTCTCGTCTTGATAAATAACTGTCCTAACGATAAGCAACGACCTCGATGACGAATCCATGTTGCATCGAGAAAGGAACCGTAAATAATACGTCGGAAAAATCGTAAGAAACGAAACGACGTCGTTTCTCGTGGCTCCGCGAGATTAGTCTCTCTTTCTTCGCGAATGCGTCGTCGGCATTTTCGAGAATGCCAAATCGCGCCTCTCCGAATCGTAGGATAAAAGAGAAGAAAAATCGGAGAACACACCCTAGCCGTGGGCGTTCTTAAACGCGCGCAAACAACTTCTCATCGCAGATAATTGTCAAGTATCCGTGAAAGTGGACGCGTCATGCCCGTAACGGTCGGCCCTTTCAAATAGACGAGTTAATCCGCTCTCGATCTCCGTTAAGCAAGCACCGCGGTGTTAAGGTGGCGAGGCGGAGATCGGATTTTAAGCGACGAGGATCTCGCGCTAACTTCCAGGAACGCGCCGCGAAGGACGACGCGTCAAAAGGCGCGCTTTGACGTCATCAAGCGCGAAACGAGGTCGACGACACGCGCCTATGGCATCGATTTGATCCAAGTCGATGCGGTTCCTACGTTTGGATCAATTTTTATCGTCGTCCGAGGGCAAAGCGTCGATGCGTTCGGATTCGTCGGATCCTTGCGAGAGATCCTTGCAAAAGATCCTCGCGGCTGATTCCTTCCGCAAAACCCATCGAAGTTACTCGCAATTTTATTGTTCCGCTAAGTGATGAATTTCAACGATCCCGCGATTAAATTAATTATTCCGTTCTTTCGCAACAGTCGCGATTTTACAATGATTGCAATATTAAAATAAATTCGTCAAATTCTTTTTAAAAGTCGATTGTCAAGCATCGATCGCGACATCCCAATAGGATTTTAAAGGATGAAATTTTAAAAAAATTCTTAAAAATTTACCTTTGAATTTAGCGTAAAAATCGGTGGTAACTTTTTCGACTACTCGATCTATAAAAAAAATCTGATCGAAACACGACGCATGGAGAAGATTTTCCGGATTTTCTTTTCCTTCGCGTATCGTAAAGGAAAAGGAGTAATTTGCAGCGTGGAACGAGTGCAACGCATCCAATCATCTCTTACAGCTCGAATCACTCGTAACGCGTCGACTCTCGATCGTTTGAATTTTTCAAAGCGCCAATTTATCTTGCGCGTCTCCGCGCGATACGAATTTACGAGTGACGTTTTACCGCGTCGTCGACGCCGTCGACGTCGTCGGCACGACTGCTTCCACCCGGTATTTCTAGACAAGTTGTCGCGAATACCGAAACTAATGATACGTTGCGCGTTTCTTCGTGATACGAGGCGCATACCGCGCGCAATTATCTTACCCACTCGTTCGTTTCTCCTTCCGTCCGCGCGCAATCTCTTAATCCTCTCGCCGACGATCATCCACGTCGATTTGCGTTCCTTCATCGAAAAACCCATCGACTGCCAACGATTCGGCCCTCACGGCGTCACACCTCGCATCCTCGGACAAATTTCCCCTTCATTCGTAAATTTCAACCAGCAACAAGTACCCGAACCGAGTCAATTATTCATCGTGATAATAGAAACCCGAAATAAATCTCGAAAATTCTCTTTTCGTCGAGATCGAATTCGCGCCCTTGAAATCGTCGAACTTCTATCGGCGATACGCGAAAATAAAATAAAATAAAATAAAATAAAATAAGGTGAAACAAAGTAAAAGAAACCAATATTAGTACAAGAAAGCATGCGGAGAGAAGCGATAGAAAAAGAAATAAAATCCATTCGCGTTCCGTCGATATTAAATCAAACTCGAATTTCTTCGAATTCGTCATCCACCACCGTCACACCTCCCCTACCTCCACCACTGACTTCACCGGCTGAACTGCCAATGATTCGGCGCTCACGGCGTCACACCTCGCATCTTCGAACAAATTCCTCGTTCATCCATAGATCTCAGCCAGCAACAAGTACCTAAACCAGCCAAAGCATCCGAACCAAGTCGAGCATTTATCGTGATAACGGAAACCGAGATGAATCTCAAAAAAAAAAAACCCTTTTCATCGAAAACAAATTCGCTCCGTTGAAATCGTCGAACTTCTATCGGCTATACGCGAAAATAAAATAAAATGAAATAAAATAAAATAAAATAAAATAAACCAAGATTGATATAAGAAAGCAAACAGAGAGAAGCGATAGAAAAAGAAATAAATTCCAATCGCGTTCCGTCGATATTAAATCAAACTCGAATTGCTTCGAATCCTTCGAATTCGTCGAATTCGTCGTCCACCACCATCACACCTCCTCCACCTCCACCGCCGACTCCATCGGCGGCATGACGGCGACGGCGGCGACGGCAGCGGCGGCAGGCGGCAGGCGGATCAGCCAATATATACATGCACAGGCAATACAGCACACAGTCGACAGCCGGCAGTCGTACGAAGCGGGTTGCGTTCTCCTTCTTGCTCCTTCGTCCCGTGATCGCGAGGGAGAGAAAGGAGCGTGGAGAAGAGATTCGTGGTGACGCACGCTCGAGTGGGTCTACCGGCGACCGGACGTGCCAACGGAGAAGACACGCGCCTGCGATAACAGTCATAGAGGCAGAGAAGTCATTGGGAAACGGTGGAGTCGTCTTTGATGAAAGGACACCGACGAAATCCGCTCTCGTGTCGTCGACTTCGTCTACGATGAACGCCACGCGGTCGTTCGTCCTCGCGCTCGTGTCGACGTCGACGCGATCGCCGTCGTCGTCGTTGTGGTCGTCGTTCGCGAAGAGGACCCAACATCGTCCTACGAAACTGCAACTGGTGGAAGAAGCGTCGTCGATTGGTATCCAAAACTCGATCTCGAGCTGTCCTATCGAGAGAGGAATCAACTGATTCCTTCTTCCAGCCTCTGCCGCGTCGGTTCTTCTTCCTGCTCACGTTCGCACGTTCATCCGTTTCTCTCCTTAGATCTTGGTAATTCTCCAAGAGGAAAAGAGAGGATGGTGCACGACGATCGATCTTAAACATCGATTCGAGGAGTTCGGTGTGTTCCCAGCGAAGGCAAGGACCTAAAAGTTCGCGTACCCAGGGAGGCAGCATCGAACCAACGGACAGATTCGACAAGTTCGGTGCACTCCCATCAAAGGCAAGGACCTAAAAGTTCCATCGTTTCGAAGAGTTCGTCTCACGATCGCGAGCCAGCGAGCCTGTTAACCGGGTGGCGCGCGTGCGACCCACCCTCTCGCGACCCACGTGGCCACGCGGAGCTCGGAGAGGCGCGACTGAGACCCCCTGGGTGCCAGGAAGGGAGGGAGAGAGGGAGGGAGGGACCCATCGGTTCGTGAGCGCCTTGACGAAGCCGCGACCCGGGCCGAGCAGCCCGTGGAGGACGCGCCGCTTCCCCTGGCTATGGGCAAGCTCTCAATAATCATCGGACGTGCTAACCCAACCAACGACCCAGCGAAGGAGCGTTGCTCCTGTCTTCGATCGGGCGACGGCGCCTCATCGCGCGACCACGACGTCGAGAGGCAGGTCGTGGTGGTGAAGAAGAGGCGGGAGGAGCTGACGTCGCCGCCGCTGCTGCTGCTGCTGCTCGGTCGAGATTCGAGAGCGACCGGTAGCAGCGTCGTCGTCACGCCCGAGGCCGATGGCGCGATCGTGGCACGTGTCGCTCTTGTCCTCCTCGATGTCTCAACGGCCTCCGGCTTCCGACTCTCCATCGAGAGGGAAACGTTCCACGAGATCTCCTCGGTCGCGAGAAGAAGAAGAAGAGCAAGCGAAACTTCTAACTTCGATGATTCCAGCCTCGCCGAAGCGCTGTCCGTCTTCGAGGATGACGAGGATCGGTTTAGGTTGCAGGAGGTCGCGACATCGAGTTCAAGAGCTTTCGAGACAGTTGGAAGGGAGATAGCGTCGTCTCTCGACCTACCCGAGGATAACGGTGATGACGATGATACCGCGATCGGTGGTGTCGCGGGAGGAACAGCGGCAGCGTTGCGATATCTCGACGTCCGAATGTTCACCGGTGAAACGGTAGCGTCGAGTAAAGTGGATAACGACGTTGCCGATAGCAACGATGCCACCATCGACTTGGCTTCCAAAAAGATCGCGACAACGAGGCTTCTCCGTATCGATGGCGCGATTGCTACCGCCACCGAAATACCTGGGATCAGGAGGATAGTTAGAGGCAAAACACGGGGCGGCACTTCCAAGCCGATCGACGTCGACAGTGAGGAAGGCGGGAGGGCAACATCGGGTGGCACCAGGTCGTCCGGTTCGGTCGTTAGAGGATACGACAGGATAAACGGCGAAACGGAGGCGATCCGGTCGAAGAGGGACTTTCGAACGTTCCGAGACGAAGGGAACGTCGAAAGGAAGGTCGACGAGCTGCTCCGAGCGAGGATATCGTCTTTAGAGACTCCCGACGACGCCAGAGGTGCCGAGAAGCGTCGGGACGACGATAATCGGAACCGAAGCCACTTCGACCCAAAAAGGCACTTGGCTCTTCTGCTCTGTCTGTTGGCCATGGGTTTTCTGTGCGGTTCGACCGTGGCTGTACCGATGCCCGACACCAGCGCGCTCTCGTTAGCGTTTGGCCAGCATCGACGGCTGGCGACCGTCCTCGAGGACGATCTCCAGCTCGCTTACGAGGACTCTTTCGCGAGAAGCGGCAAAGAGGATCGTCCCGAAGTGCCAGGGGGACCTGGAGAGGTGTCCAAGATCCTACTGGGAGAGGAAGAAGAGATCGAGGAAACGATAACGGACGATCGTTTCGAAAACAACGACTTGGACGACGACGAGCTAGAGATTATCAGGAGAAGCATCGTTAGCAGCCTCGGTCTGCGCAGAATGCCCGATCCTTCGAAGGTAAGAGTAAAATCCTCTTCGATTCTTTCCCCTTGAATTCGATGTAATGATTGGTCGATCATTCGACCACTTTGCATCGTAAAGTCCAACTTCCTAGTTCCAAGGATACAAGCTAGAATCTCGCACCTTGTCGCCCGGTATCGACCGTGAATCGATCGAGTGTACGTTCGACCGAAGCTCCCACCGGCGACAACACGGTGTACGGAGCTAGAATCGATGAACAACGCGGCTAATGTCACCCAAAGATGCCCAAAGATAGCTCGAACGTTCTCGGACGTTTACCAAGCGCGATACGGTAAACGTAGGCAACTATCGTCATTCCAGGGCTAACATCAGCCCTGTCCACGCTTTCTCTTTGACGCCTGCGAGTGGAGGCTCCTCCGAGCGTTCCCAAAGTCACTCGATACCTACGTGCACGATCTCGAAGACGACTGACACGCGTCGCCTGCGTCGTCCACGCGACAGGACCGATCGGTGCTCGACCGTGATCACGTCGAGGCATCCGAGCGTAGGAAACGTCGATCTCGTTCGCGTTCTCCAGTCGAGGCGACGAGAACGACGGTGATCGCGTGTCTACGAGCTATCGGAGTATCGGAGAACGATCGACGTACCTTCGACCACTTATCTCGGGAGATCGGGCGGACGAGACCTGCAAAGACTCTCGCGTACGATTTTACGTGGCACGTAACCAAGATTTCTCCTTTTAATCGATCGAGACGCGCCCAGCCGCTTCTTCGGTCCTTTCCACGCGGTAACGAGCCGAGAAATAATTCAACGTCGTAAAAAGACACGATCGTCCGGATGGGGCACGTATTTTTTTTTTTTTTTACGGATAAAATTAGTAACGAACTCTCCCTG
>JAITYT010000192.1:650073-663605 GCA_025433975.1 Liostenogaster flavolineata
GTACTAAAAAAAGAGGTAGAATATTTTTCATTCCTCGCGAACGATCGTAAAATTCGCTAAATGAAATTATCGATCCTAAGTTTCCTATTTCGAATTGGTTCGTTTCCAAACGATTCGGAAGGATTCACGATACGTAATGAAGAAATTGACGATTAATCGATGATCGTCGTACAAACGATCGATACCGCTAAGGACGTATTACGACGACGACAAGTCGTTTCGAATCGACTTGGCTCGTTCCGGTCACGTTGTCTCGCAACGATACCGGATTCGATTTTTCCCTTTTTTTTATTCCTCGATTTAGAAGACTCCGATCCCACCATTCGCGTTGTCCGTGAATCACGGAAAGGAGCGGGCTCGCGTCTCCTCTCTCAGGATTTCGTAACGCGCTACTACATATACACGCGCGAGGGGTAATTAACGATAAAATTGTAATTACACGCGTGCGAGACATACGCCTTTGAATAAGAAATTACGATACTCGGTGCTTGCCGTCGATGGGAGAATTTTTCCGATTATTCTCTTTTTCTTTCTACAAAGAAGAGAAGCGCGTATGATTACAAATAATCGAGTTTACGCGAACTACAATGAAACGACGAAGAAGAAAATTCGTACTGAATTACGGGTTACGTGTAACCGTTAAAACGGACGATAAATTTGAATGTATTTCGTCCCTACGTATTACAAATTTAAATAGAAAAAAAACGAATTAAAAAAGGTGACAAAAATCTGTACTTCGTTACGAAAATGTTCCTACTCATACGTCCGAGTTTGTTCTCAAGGTCCAATTCGAGTTCCAAAAAAAAGATAAGAAGAATAAAACTGTATCTCACGGAAAGGATTTTCCTATCTTGACATCCGCGTTTGTTTTCGAGATCTCGTACGAAGCGCGATGTATCGAAGTACGAATACGGACGCGGTAACGTTCTCATCGAGGATCTTGCGAAACGGTAATTCCCGAGAGAGACGTCGATGAAAGTCCTTTGGAACGTCTCTTTCGAGTCGGTCGCTCGTTTTTGCCACTTCTTCCGTCGCACGCGACGTCAGCCATCGGGACTCTCCGACGGGATCAAAGACGATCGGCGAGCACGAGGAGAAAGACTTCCTGGTCTCTTCGTTCGATCTGTTCGTCTCTCTCGCGCGCGACCCTCCGCCTTCTGTTCTGTCTCTCTCGATCCCGTGAGTGGCGCAGCAACAGGTGTCACGCGCGCACGCTGGTCGAGTCGTGCCTTCTCTCTCTCTCTCTCCTTCTCTTTTATTTGTCTCTCCTTTTCCCTCTTTTATTTCTGTCTTTTCCCTGTTGCTCTTTCTCTCTCTGTTTCTTTCCTGTTTCTCCCTCTTTTCTGACCAACTGCTGCTTCTCTCTCTCTCTCTCTCTCTCTTTGAAGTTTATCTTTCTCGCTCTACCACTGGCAGAGCGAGTCCTCGTCTCCGTCTTCGTCCCTCGTTGATCAGTCCTGTTCCTTTCGCTCGGCCCGACGCGCAACTTTGATCTTCCGCCGCTCGCTTCTTCCTCCCCTTTTCTTCGCGAAGTTTCACGAAGAACGGTCCGGCGTACAGCTTGTACCGCGCTTCACGAGAAAGTACGGACACGAGCACTGACTCCCTACCTGCGCGCTCATGGTGAAAAACTCGGTCGGTGCTCGAAAAACGGAAATTCGAGGTATTCCCAATTGAGTCGTCTCGAAAACGATTCTATTTCGTGTCTCTCTTTCTCTCTGTATCGACGTGAATGCGATGTTTTTAAAACGGCTTTCAATCTTTTGGTGTCGACCAAACACCGTCTCGACGTCTTCAAATGTTCGACGTCATCGTGACGTGAAATATCTAATCTTTTACGCTGTGAGGTCGATTCTGGCTTGACGAAACTATTGGGTTGGCAAGAAAGTAATTCCAGTTTTTCAGTGCGGAATAAGACTCAATTTTATATACTAGGAATGAACTTTAATCAATTATATATTCTCGACTTTGTTTGATGACCTTCTGCCGTCTTTCTGGCAAAGCGTCACGATTCATAATCGCAACAATCGTAAAATTAGAACGTAGTTAAGTCGAGAACAATCTAGGAAACGATCATAGCGCAAAGGATTAAGATAAATCTGACACATCGACGCAACGAAAACGCAGTTTTTGTTTAAACAGACGTAGCTACTTATTTTATCGGGAACAATAAATATTTTTTCATACAAAAATTTCAGTTTGGATCGAAAAATGGTTATTTATACAATGAAACAAAGCATGCATTAGGTGGGATTGAGATGCTGTCGTGATTCGAATTTTTTTTACGCGGACTATCGTTTCGCGAAAGATTTCGTTATTATTTAAACAATTAGAGAAAGACGATAGAGAAGAAAATGACGGTACTGAAAGTCTGTTACTAAAAGTGTTAAATAAAAGTACGAGTAAAATGTCTCGGCGTCCTGCGACTGGACGAAAGCTAAACACGACGCAGCGGATAGGAGAAAATTCGAGATCGGAATTATCATCGATATCCAGCGAATATCGCGAATAAATCGATCTCGATGACGCTAGAATCGGCTTCCGCGTCCATCGTGCGGTCGCTTCACGCGTCGAGTATCGGACTCTCGAGCGAATGGTCGTCATTTTGTCCTGACAGCTAGTCGAGATAGCCCGAATTAAATTCGTATTCCAAATATAATTGTGCGTTTTCAAAGCATACCGCGATCGCGATCGCGTTATCGTCTAAAAATAAAGCAACGACGATTCCGCTCGAAATCGTTCGGAAAAACGTCGATAGATCGAATGTTTACAGAAGAAAATTTGCGTAACGTGGAATCGACGATCAGTAGCCTCCAGACGCGATTTAAAGCCTTAATTTTCTTCAATGATCGATAATTTTGTTGCAACAACTTCATCTTGTAACCCCGTGGGCACAGTTTTTAAAAATCTTATCGCTTACCAAGGAAACATCGTAAAACGAGAAGTATATGCTACGAACAAAATTAAATCAGGCGAATCGTGCCAGTACGTGACCTTAAAATCGCACGGGACTGCAGAAGGTTAATTAAATTACATCCTTGCGCGTCGTGACTAATTTCTATCGGTAAAGTCGCCGTAACTCGCGCCTAAGTTGTCATTGCAATTACGATTGATTTGTTGGTCAGACGCGATCATCAATACGCCAGGATACTTATCAACAACGTCGTAATATAACCGATTAATCTTGTTTTCCACTCGTCTATTAGCAGACCCGACCCTCCTCGATCGACTCGCCGTTCGATCCGAAGGCTTGACGAACATTATTAATTTGCAGTATGAATCAATAGAGAAAAATTATTCAGATTTCCCGGATCGTTTACAACGCGATAACGTCCAACAACGAGTAATCACGAAGAACCGCTTAATCCTTTGAGGTTCATTGATTTTATTGGAGTGCTGTTAGCCAGGTCTAAGTTAATTTATAGAACGAAGTAAATGAATTAGAATAAATGGGAAAAATACAATCGTAATGGATTGATTTATTTGCTTGTATGTCAGTGAAGTATATGTCCAGTGGTACTGGACAGCGGACCTGCTCGTTTAAAATGTGCTGTCCAGTGATACTGGACGGCGGACCTGTTCAACCAAAATGTGACGTCCAGTGGGACTGGACAGAAAAATCAATTTTCACGGTAGAAAGGTCAGATCTCCCTTCTGATCTTTGCATTTCATAGCAAATCCTATTTTAGCCTTTCAAACTCGGCTTCACTTTCACGGATTTCAAAGGCGAGCCTAAAAATTATTGGATTTATTTATTTATCCGATGAATGAATAAAACGCAACCACGAATAGCAGAATCACTAGAAGATTTTAGACTAAATTAGATCAATTAAATTAGATAAATAAAATTAGAAAAACTTAGATGCTAGACTGAATGCTGCTACTATAGCTACTCTTGCATCATACGAAGAAAAAAGGGGGAAAAATAGAGTCAGCTGTGCCCAAAAGAACGATCGTTTGAACTGATCAAAAGGAATATGTCCTCGATAAAAATCTGCGAAACAAGAAAACACGAATAAATCGGCGTGCTTCGAATCAGCGAAGAAAATACAAATTTTCCGTGGTTGCACTTTCAACGCGAATAAACTATAGAACAGTGGAGCTCGAGGAGCGCTTTCGGGTCGACGCGGACCGCTCGAAACGCTCGAAACTCGATCGACGTTTAGCAGCACGCCAATGGATTTCCCTGGTGATCCGTCGATTGGACTCGATCACGATCGAGTAGGCACTACGTTGAATGGAAGGATCGATGGATGGACGGACGGATGAATAGTTGGACAGGTACGCGTGGAGATAATCGCGCGATTCGACGCGTTCGAGGCTCGATAGGCCGGTATGCGTTGATAACCCTCGTGAAGATCGAGTAGAACGATCGAGCCGGTCGATTCTATCGCGCGTGAATTAACATACTCGCGTGACTCGCGTTAACGACGACGTTGCGAAACGCTCTTAGATCTCTAACGAAATGGCAGAAGTTGAGGAAGGGCGGGGAGGGAGAGGGGCGCCATTCGTCCCCTCCTAAAATAAGAAAGGAGCCGTTCGTCTATTCTCCTTCGATAGAACGTCGAATTTAGCCGAATTAACGGGATTTATTTCTTTATTTCTTTTTTACTCTTTTAATCGCTTTCCAAACGATTTTTTCCCGAGAAGAACGAGGCGCCTTTTAATGGAAGAATTCTTAATGCACGTCCAATATCTCAAACGTCGTCGAATTAAAAATAAACGAACTTGCCAAAGTCTAATTGCGAGAGAGAGAGAACGAAAGTGATTTTACTTCTTTCGATATTTCTTTACGAACTTACAATACAGAGACCTTGTCTAATGTCGCAAACAGAAACATTCGAATTTCTTATAATACCTACAAAGACGAAGAATAATCATCGTACTTCCCAAAATGTAGCTGTTGTAAGAAAGAGAGGACCATAAGCAAATATTTTGCGTCTATCAAATATTTTACATCTGTCAAATATTTTCTACCTTTCAATATTAAATTCCAATAAAAACGTCGTAAACGTGATCTCGTCGAATATCAGAGCTTCTGGTAATAGAAAACAAGAAACAGCAAAATCAACGTACTTAACAAAATATAGCTATTGTAAGAAAGGGAGGAAGAGACACACGATCCATAAGAAATATTTTACGTCTGTCAAATATTTTCTATTAAATTCTAATACAAATGTCGTAAACGTCGCTTCGTCGGATATTCGAGTTTCTCCGACCAATAAAAAGGAAATTAAAAATAAACTCCGGATCTCTTTCCTTCTCAAATTCTACGGCAACGTCCGACTCCATGAAGTTCGTACTCTTTCGCGCATCAAAGTTCGAGGAGAATTCCTCCCGTGAATTTTTTCCTGTATCGTCGTTCTTCTGTTTATCGTCCTTTATCGTAGCTATTTCGAAGCTCGCACAGGAAAACGACGTTCTGCTCTCGCGTCGTCCTGCTTCTTACCTCGCAGTAAACCAGTCATTCCCTCGGAATGTTTTCCACCGCGTAACGTGAACCTTATCGCCCGGACAACCAATTACGATTCTTCCACGAAGGAATTCGAGTTATTTCCAAGGTGGCGTCGGCTTCGTCGGCTTCGTCGTCGTCCATCGAAAAGGGGGAAACACTGCGAGAACTCGTTGGATCGCGGTGATTCGAAAGCACCGATCGTCGATTACGTCGTCTTCTCTCATCTTACCCGTGTAACATCTCTTTTAATTAGTCCCAAGCGTCGAGAAACGGCCGTTCCAACGATCGGTCGGTTCGTCGTTCCATCGATTCCCCTTCGAGTTGAATTCGATCGAAAGAAACTCGCGAGTGAAATTTTGACTCGATCTATGTAAACGATCGCGAATCGTTACGACTTAATGCGCGAATTAATAGAATTTCAGTCACTATATCAGATCTGAGTCATATCTGAGATCTGAGAATAAAATTACTCAGATCGAAAAATCGTCCGACTGAAGGACGAAGTCTTCGATACGACGACCAGAAAGTTACGACTTATTACCGAACCAATACAACAATTCAACTCACTTCGAGTTGAATTCGATCGAAAAAAACTCTCGAGTCTCCGCGTGATCCACGACTTTTCATTTCGATCGATGCAAAAGATGTCAAATCAACGCGACTTATCGGACGAATAAAATTACTCAGATCGAAAAATCGTCGTATCGAAGGACGAAGTCTTCGATACCACGACCAGAAATGTCCTTCTACCCTCCTGCGAGTCTGCAAAACGTCTTACGTAATCTCGAAGTCATCGTTTTCCGCGCGAATCTTCCATCGAATCGCGACGTAAGAGCGCAACGGCGGGTAATTTTACCTTCGCAACGGAAAGCGACGTTAAAGGGCGCGCCTAAGGGAAAACCAGGAGCAAGCGAGCAAGCGAGCGAGCAGTACCGAGCCGTAGCGAGTCGCAGGAAAATGCGAGCGAGGTCGTCGACCGTCGCGTTGTCGGCGTATCTATTCGCGTGTACCATAAAAGATGCATTAATCACGTGAAAACTCGGAACACGACGAGCTCGAGGGGTGGGAGGGCATAAGAACGAGGGGAGAGAAAGAAGAGGAAGGAGAGGAGGGGAACCGCCCTCGTTCCTCTTAATTCGCGTCGAAGCGTGCGCACGACAAAAAATGTATTAATCTTGCGAGGGGAAAAAAAGAGGTGGGACGAGAGGGGAGGGACGGAGAGAAAAGAGGAAAAAATTGCCGACGCCGACGCCGCCTCTCGCCTCTCGCTTTCTCCGCGTATCGACGGTCAACGACGAGGTTAACGCCGAGGCGGTCGTTACTCGAACGATCGCGATATAGGAGAGAGAAAAAGAAGGAAAGGATCGTATGGAGACGTCGAATTACTCGCGATACGAATCCGTGATGCGCGGCTCGCGTGAACGTTCCCACCTTTCGGCTTTTGCTTCTGTGGAATGTCGCGGTGAGCCGGCGTTTATGGCGATCGTACGGACTAACGAAGTCACACAGGTGGGCTCGACATAAATTTCAGTGGTTCCCTTTGCTGCACGTTATTCGTAAAATATGAAGGAGGAAATAATGAAAGAGAAAATAACGAAGTTCTTTGGAAGATATTAAATACCGTGGCTCGCGCGACGAACTCGTCGCTCGCGTAGCGAGTGCAACGATGTTAAATAAAAAATGTTAAATAATTAAATATGGAAAGTACGAGATGTCCTGACTTCTGCGACGAGTGTTACGAGCCTCGAATACATCGATGGTTCGCTGAAAACTCGTCGATTATAAAAATGAAAGGAGAATATTTGACAAGAATCGAATAAAGTTCGATAAGCTCCTGGAACTTTCGTAGATCCAGAAAAATTTGAGGTATTCCCTCGCATTCTTTTTATCCGGTCGATCGCGTCGCCGTGCGATAGAACGACGCCCTTGTCGTCGTAGTCGTCGTCGCGTAAACGCGGACGCGACGGCCCTTGTAGGACTTCCTTGCAGCCCGTTCCGACGCGATCCGCTCGTTTACTCCTGCACCGCGCGTGTCCTTCCAGCGTCGAGGAATCCTCGAGTGGCTTCAAATTCTGAATCGTCGTTGGCACGATATCAAGACTATTTTTTTTCCGATATCTTGAGAAAATAAAAAAAAATATCGAAGCTCGACTAATCCTGCGAGTTCTACATCCTCGAAAACTCATTTAAAAACACCGCGTAGTTAACGATATTCTTTTAGAATGATAAAAAGAATATGGCAAAGGTAGACGAAAAACCCACCGATTTTCTTCGTCTAATCCTGCGAATTCCTCATCCTCGATACGCACATACTAACACCGTGTAATTAACGATTTTCTCTTGAGATAACAAGCAGAATATCGAAGAAAGCTCGATGAAAAACCCATAGATTTTCTTACGGAAGTTCTAAGTTTCTTATGGAAGAATGTCGCATTCTCTGCGAACGCGATAATTAAAACACGACCTGAAGAAACTAAAAGCGTACAACGTAATTGATATCGACGATTACGATCGATATTAAATTTTTAATACGTTAAATATTTTCTTTCGCGCGTAGAGGCGCGCAGGACGCGGAAAAATGGCGAATATTCCGGCGGCATTCTTTTCGTTATCCGGTCGATCGGCGCAAAAGCGACGACGGCCCTTGTGAGACTTCCTCGCGACGAGGACGAACTCGAGACTGATCGGCTCCTGGCGTAGGAGAGGCGCGCACGCGGGTGGTCCTGGCCCGCTTTCGCTTACGCATGCACGAGCGCGTGTCGGTGCGTGCATGCGGCGGCGTCTTCTTCTTTTTCCTCCTTTTGGTCTTCTCGTGCTCGCGTTCACGCATGAATGCGCGCTACCGAAGATCGCCTCGCGCCACCCGCTTTGACTTTCGTCCCGTCGTCGTGCGAATTGGGAGACCGAACCGACGTTGTTCCTCTGCGTACTCGATTTTTCCCTAATTAATTATTTTGGGATTTTAACCCGTTACCCGGCGCAATTCAAAAATACGAGAGAAATTAAATTAACCGTATAGCGATATTCATACGAACCAATTTTGAATTTGAAATTTGAAAATGTGTCCCAAAAGTGGGACATTGGCGGATAATGGGTTAAGTTTCACGAGGGTTGCGATTTCAATTAGAAATAAAAAAAGGATAACGAACGAATGGTTTTCTCGCGTGATCCCATTTCGTTTTTTGCAACAATAATCACCGTCGTGAGAATTAGAAGATCGAACCAATATGCCTTTCGACTGATTATTTTCTAGCTTCAATTTTTATGTAGAGTCTGTGATTTCGATCGTAAATAAAACGAGGGTAACGAACGAATGGTTCTTTCGTGAAAATCTGGTTGGTGAAATTTTTTGCAACGACGATCGCCTTGCCTACGGCGACTTACGACGCCCACCTTGACTTTCGTGGCGTCGTTGTGCGAGTTAGGAGATCGATCGGACGCTTTGACGCATTGGGAATCCCCGTACGATCCCAATCGTACGAAAGACGACAGTCGAATGACGCGTTCGTGTTCGACTTTCTCCTAAAATACTCGCGTCACTAACTGCCATAACAAGCAAAACAAGAACCGATAATGTCGCTCCTTACAACACCTTTCTTTCCGAATTGCAGTAAATAATTCATTTCTCTGCATTCCTACTCTCGATCGCGACACTTCGCTAACGATCTCGAGGACAAGTCTTAACATCGATATTGTCGACAGCAAAATAATTTTTTAATATTATATTAGCAAAAAGTTGTAATAGCAAAAAATTTCTTTTAGTCGTCTCTTCGTTTCTTTCGAACGAATGCGATCCGAAAGTACGAGTCAAAGGCAAGTGAAACTGCAACTTATGCAAGACGATGTACGCGCCGGTCTACAACCACCCAAAGGAACCCTCGAACTCTTTGTTACCATGCGTATCGTATGCGCATGTTGCGCGTTATTTAATACGGGTTAACGCGAGCGGGTGTTTCTTCATCGGCTTCTTCTTCGTCTTTTTCTTCTTCTTATTCTCCAGCTCCTCGGCATGAAACCGTGAAAGCGACGAGATGCGTCTTTTCCTTCTCCTTCCCTCCTTTTTCTCCTCCTTTTTCTCATCGAGCCTATAATGAACGACATACGACCTTGTTTTTACGATCGTACCTTCAAATTTTCGAGAACGATCGAGACGATTAGAAAATTATAACGAGAACGAAGGAAGCCTTAAACAAATTTTTTTGTAAACATAGAAAACACGCGGAAGAAATTTAAAAGATCGTTTAGAAAAAACGACTCCTCGAATTTCGAAATCGAGGAGATTTAAAAGACAAATCGATGACATTCTCTTTTCCTTCTTTCTGATTTCTCTCTCAAAGGAAAAAGGCCGATGAAAATCGAAGGAAGACGAACGATTATCCACAACTCCGTTAGGCACGTAAAACGCGTGAGCGTAAAACAGGCGCCAGTTTTTTCCCTTCGTCGTACTTCTGCGCCTGCCTCGCGTACCTCCTTTCACGTTCGGCCAATTTATCAGCGTGGCTCGCGTTCCTAGGGAAGAAAAAAAAATTGAACGGCTATCGAGCGGCGTAATAGATTAAAATCGATGCTTAAAATAATCGACTGGGTCGGCCGACCTAAGACCTCGGTCGAGTTCTTGCGGCATCGAGGTCGACCTTCCGCCAGGAAGGGCCTGGAAGCACCGAGAAGCCGCTTTGGAAAGTTATTCGAAAGGTATTTGAACGAGCGTACGCGCGTGGATGCGTCCGTACGAGCGATTATCCATCTTGCGTGGGCTCGTATCCAAATGCCGGAGCCACTCGGAGCATCTGTCGCTCCTTATCGATTGCCATTGTTACGATCGGACGTTCTTCGAACGGTCTTTCGAATCCGCCAACAGCTTCCTTTGCTTCCATTATCGAGCGTGTGAGCGATTAGTTTGGATCGACCTAGAGGTAAGGCATTCGATAGGCTGGAGAAACCTTCCTTGGGGGAACATGGTAATAGAAATTATTCGAAAATTTATCGAAAATGCTCGGTGGATTCGTCGAGAGATCGACGAAGGATTAATTCGCCTTCTGCTAAATTTCTACGTGATTTTTCGATTGACGTAAAGGCGATGGAATTAATTAATGGAATAGAAAGAGGACGGAAATTATTCGATCGTCGAAAATTTACTCGATATCTCATCGGCGAAGGGTAATTCCTCTTAGATCGAACATGTGAGCAATTTTTCGATCGATTTAAGAGAAATGTAACGTCGTTAACAAAAAAATATGTTCAACGAAATAAAAATGAAAGTAGAATTACTCGATCGTCGAAGACTCACTACGACCTCTCGATGGAGATCGATTTTTCCCCCAAAGAGCGACGAACGACCGCTGAAACGGCGCTTCGCCGTATTTTCGTGTCGTAACGACTGGACACCGCATAAATCGGTGTTGCTTTAACTCGGCCTGTCAACGCGTTAAACAACTCGTTACCCACGACGGCGTCCTATCGTCGGATCGTCGCACGTCGATCCGGAAGAGGATCGCCTGGAATCGCTTGGAGGCATCGATATCTCGTCGATTCGATCGGTAGGAGGGCACATCGAGCACGTTGGTATTCGGCTCGTGCGTAGGTGGAATCGATCGTCGTGAAGAGGAGAGTGTCGAAAGTTAGACGCGGATAGCGACGTGCCCATCGTCGATCGATCGAATCAAAGCTCGATCGCGGCTCTACTTATCGTACGAACAACAAAATCGTTTTAATACCGGGGGAGGAGGTGAGAAAGCCATAGATACGGTAAAAACGAGACCCTGAACAAATCAAGTTTCGTCAGCTTTTTTTATTTTTGGAAAGAGTCAGACTCGATTTTTCGTAGAACTGCTGGAGTTATGCTGGAAAACAATGATAAATAATTTTTGTTTAATCTATCACCTTGTTTAAACCGCCTTGGTATCGAATTAATTGATGATTAATAGAAAATAACACGGAGCGATAATTAGTTAATTAATTAATTAATATAAATCCATATAAATTAAATTAATAAAAAGGTCGTTAGCATAATATTCATGTTTGTAATCACTCGATTGGACTCGCGTTTCTATAAAATCGATTTGCATCTCCTGAGAATCGCTCGCTCTGAAGACGACGTCGCCCTTCGAGAGAAAGAGCGATACTACGAGTACGAAAAGTGAAATCACGATATAAATTAACCTTGTAGCCATTCAGAGGCATCTATCTAAATAGAAAAGTGTCGAAGAAGGATCGACCCACCCTAAAAGATTTATAAATGCGATATTCGTCATACCTTTTCACTTAATAACGTAACCTTTCACTTCTTCCTCTCTCTCTCTCCCTCTCTCATCCATTCAATTTCGTCCGTAACGAATGGAGGCTCGAAATCATCGTCAACAAAAAAACGGCCACGTCATTCCTTGCCGCTGGTGTCGCGCCCATGGATTGACATGGCGCACGCTTCCAGCCTCTGGATCGTCCCTCGATCGATCAGGGTCCGTGCGGCTCGACGCTCGTAGAAACCTTTCTTGGGAAATTCCCATGAATTGGCAAGGACTAAGGCACGAAGAGGTAGGAGAAGGAGGAAAGACGAGAGCATCGTAAATGGAGGAATTTGGGCCGCTCGAACCGTGCCGGATCTCGAATCGACGCGAGGAGCACCTGTCACCGAAGCGCGCAAAACTAGCCTCGCCTTGAGCGATAGATCCGACTTCCGGTCGACCTCGAACCAATGCCGCCAAGTCGAGGCTGTCTTCCAACGTGTCGCGTTGTCCTCGACCACCCTTTCGATCCTGCGAGCGCCTATAGGCGTCTCGATGAATTTGTTACGGCTCGGTTCTTCTCTTCTCAGCCCTTTCGAGTTTGAGGACATCTTTCTTAATAGCTAGCTGTTCGTCTCCGTTGACCCTTTCGACTTCGTGGACGCCTATAGGCGTCTCGATATCTTTCTTTACGTCTCAATTCTTCTCTCTTTAGGCTTTTCGAGCTCGAGGACATCTTTCTTGATGGTTTTTCGTCTCTCGTTGGCCCTTTCGACTCCGTAGACGCCTATGGGCATTTCGACATCTTTCTTGATGGCTGTTCGTCTCGATGTATTTACGATACAACGTATTTCCTACCGAAAATCTTTGCTTTATCCTCCTTTCTCGAGAAATGAAGATTCTTGATTCAAGATAACCAGACACTTCGGTGAATCCCGGGCAAGCAGAGAACCTTCTCGACTTAACGAGGAAGAAGCACGAGTGGAAATCGTTCCTCGAAAGGCGAAGAAGAGGAAAAGATCTATCGTTGGGAACTTACGGGCGTGACAAGGTCGATCCTCGTAGTTCCGTCGTAGATCCATAGATAATTCAGAAACATCCGCGAATAGATTCATCGATTTAGCTGAAGTCGATCGATCCTATTTTCACAGCAATATTTCCAACAAATTCTCTCCAATTTTCTTCCAATTTCATTGGCCCTTCGTCGTACAGGTTCGCCTCGAAGAAGCGAAGAAAAATCTTATAACAATTACGTGAGTCGATTTATCGTTGATTTTCAAGGGGAAAAGACGAATCTGGATCCTGCAAAAACCACGTCTACTAAAACCACGACGATCGACACGGTCGATTCCAGACACGATACCGTTCCTATGAACAAAAAGGATTCCAATAATCTCGATCGTTAGGTATTTCCTAAGGTGGTGCTCTCGAGACGTTGTTCTTACGATTCTAAACGAGAGTGGCGCGTTATGCGATCACGGGGAATCACCGTCTTGCATCGATCGACTTCGAACGAGTCCTCGTGATCGTCATCATCGTTCTTACTCGATATACGATCGAATTCAAGCGAAACGAAGAGAACAGAACTGACGAGACGAAGAGTTTTTCCGTTGGATCGAGACGGAACTTCGCGTCCTCGAGCAAGAAAAAGACGCTCGTAAATAATACAAATATTCAAGCAACCAGAAAGTAACATCCTATTTACTTATCGACGTTTGTCTAATACTAAATTGATTTTTTTAATCAATTAAATTCTCCCACTAGCTAGCAAAAGATCATCGATAGCGTAGTTACATCATTGATTCGGAAAAAAATATATTACAAAATGACTTGTTTGAATTTAACGAAAAAAAAAA
>JAITYT010000192.1:686174-697022 GCA_025433975.1 Liostenogaster flavolineata
CGACTCCTCAACGCGCCTATCTTTAGATCGAGCAGGCGACTCAAGCGCGTTAAAAGCAAGTCAAGCAAAAGTTTGATTAATGAACAATATGAACAATACGAATGATTAATGAATATAATGAACAATCGTGAGACTGTAGGAAAATAGTCGAACGTTATCTAAACGCGTTTTCTCCATCTTGCTTCGTCAAGGTAAAAGTTTTTATTTTATCGGTTCGTGTAATTTCAGGCTAACTATCGAGCGTAGGGAAACGGTTCGTCGATGCAGGTCGAGTTATCACGCGCCCTTTCTTACGTTTGTTCATCCGGTAGCGAGATGCAGGTTTTACGAAAACACGAAATCCTAAGTCGAGGCTTTTTGCTAACCTAGAAAGAAACGCTGCAATTAAATTCGCTGGCATTACATACAGATAATAGAATGTGGAAAGATCGTTTTGTAAATCCTTCGGCAAATTCACTGGCCATCATCGAAGACGAGGACGACAACGAAGTCTGTCCTTACTAAGCGTTGAAACATCTGTGAAAAAAAAATGGAGGCGCGTTTGACGTGAACTCATGGAGTGCACGATTCACTAATGGTAGTAACGGCAGTAACAGCGACGCTAATAGCAGCACCAATAGAAGTAGTAATAATAGTAATAGTAGTAGGAGATACGACGCTCGAAAGTGGTAGCACCGTGGCTCAAAAGATAAAAAGGGGTGAAGGAGAGAACACGAAGGGGAAGACAAAGAAAAAACGATGAAGAAAAGAGCTAGAAACGAGGAGCAGGAACGGTCGTTGCATTAACTAGAGTGCGGAATCAACTATCTCGCCATCATTGTCACTGATTTGTTTTTGTTCCTTGTTCCTGTACCTACTCCTACTCCTGTTTGCTTTCTTCCTGCTTTCATCGTATTTCCACCCGATTTAGAAGTCAAGGTTCGGTCATAGAATTCAACTTTGCGCGAAGTTCGTAGTAAGTCTCATCGAAGTAAATTTAGCTTCCATGTATAATTGGACCAAAATACACGGATAATCGTCGACCAATTTTTGAACAGATTTCTTTGCCAGGTCTGTGGCTCACAAGTGTCGTAACCTGATGACACTCCCAAATAGTCCTTTTGATGAATCGAATTCGGCTAAATTCTCAAGCAATCGTTCGAACTTCGATTACGGACAAATCCGTGAGTTTAAAAGGGTAAAATCGCAATCGTGATTTTATCGAATAAATTTTAATAATAATTATAAATAAAATTTTATCTGCATGAAACTCCGCATGGACGTTCAAAAAACGGCGAAAGCGATCTAGAAAGTCTAATGAAAACTTGTACACCGAATTCGTCATCGCGGGTCAGCAAGAAAACGTGCTTCCTCGAGTTGCACTTAACAAGGCAAGTCTCTAGGATTCGAACGAAGAAACGTAACTGGATTATTTTTCCGTTACCACTTAATGATCGATAATGATGATAATTCTGTGGATTCAACCGAACTGAGACCCAAAAAAAAAAAATCCCAGTGAAAGCGGTGTTAACTTCATCGAAACTGGAGTATTTATGGAAGATCGAGATGTTTTCAGAAAATAAGAGTCCGCGCGGGATTACGAGCAGGATAAGGAAGAAGAGGCGGAAGGAGTCCTCGAGACGACGACGATGACGTGCGCAGAGGACCGGTAGTGGGTGCGACGTCGACGTCGTTGAGACGATTCCTTTCGAGTTAGGGTTACGCGCGCTTAGTAGATTTCACTATGCTCCTTCCTCCAGCCCACCTCCCCCTCCTGCCCGCTCGCCAACCGCCTCCGCGAACCTCGAAATCCCCTCTTCTTTTTGCGCGTCGAGTACGTGCTCGGGAAGAAAATTATTCTTACCCTTTGGCAGCGAGGTAGGCCGACGCCGCGCTCGCAAAATTTCGGTCCTTTTCAAGTCTCGAGAGCACCGAAAAAAGGAACGAGCGAAGTGTTGAGTAAACCGCGCAACGACGACCGCGACCGCGACCAAGACGTCGGCCCGCAAACATCTTGGCACGCGGGAAGATTCCTAATTCTTCCTGCTTTGTGTCCTACTGGACCGCCTATAGGCGTCTCGACTTTCGTGCGTTGTGTCCTTTTTACGTTTTCTTTCCTTCCCATTTTTTTTCTAAAGACGTTCGACGTCCAATCGAACTTATGGCCATAGGATTTCAAATTCTCACTCTTGATCGTATCCGACATCTAGCAGGAGATAGGAAGAAGTATTCCCTGTCATTATGTTATAAAGTATTGTGTTATGAAGAAATAAAAATTGTATGTAATAACTTGTTACAATAACATGCCATTGTCATTTTTATTAAAAAAAAAACAACCTCGAATATAACTGGCAGACTTCTAGAATTAGTTAACCCATAAAAGGGTTAATTCTGTATGAAGAAATTCGTACGTCTTTGAAGTCGTTTCGTTTCGACGAAGATAATTAAATGTAATTTTTTAATCCATCGCGATAAGTAAGGAAAGGGAAAAAATCGAGGAAGATCACGATATCGATTGAACGCAAAGGGATAGAGACGCGTGTTGACATCCACGAACAAACTGAGAAGAAGACACCGCGTACGACGATAATGCGGTTAGCGCTCGAAAGTGTCGAGCGTGCTTTCAACAAGTGCTTCGTAAGAGATCTTGATTTAGATGATTCACCGCTTGCCGAACGCTCGAAAGCGATCGACGAGAGTGAGTTACGATCGAGAGTCGCCTTAAATCATCTCGCGACGTCTAACAACGAGTCAGGATAAACTGGTTGCGCCCGAGGATCGACGAGTTCCTCGAGTCCACTCGTGTCGTTCAAGACAAGCTTCGTCGCTTTCGGGAAACCTTCGAAATTTCGTATCCGTATGATCGATGAAATTTCCATTCAAGCGACATACGCTTTTTTTAGATCAACGAAAGTAATACAAATTACGTCCTGGTAAATTTCGCGTTGTACCGTGCATCGGAAGACGTTCGATGGAATTAGGATTTTACGAAGTTGTTCAAAAACGTCCTTTTTCTGCTAACCCCTTAGTTGAGGACCTATTTTTCCTTATCTTTCAGCTGGTGGGGAGCCAACTACCGATTTTAATGATTTAAAAAGTTATTTCTATGTTTTCTTGTGCTTCTAAAGACACAACGGCGAACTTATTTTGATAAAATTAAAAAGAAATTTTTGTTATCTTTTTTTAACTTTTTTAACCCACCACGATAGCAACAGCGGTCCGCGGCTAAAGCCGCTTAGCCCAACCAAGGGGTTAACGAAGTTTTTACAAATTATATCCTGACAAACTTCAAGTTGCATCGATCATAGGAAGGATGTGATTTGAGTTTGTATAGATTTTTAATCTTACTTGATAAAACGTAATACTTGCGAAGTCTGGGATCCACTTCGGCTTTCAAACTGATTGTCCTACGATCCACAAACAGGGGTTTGATAGAATTTAGAACTTAGTTTAGATTTTAGCCTTACCTGATACAATACATCACGATTCTTTCAAGGCCCGTGATCCACCTCGACTCGCTAATCAATTGGCCTACGATCTGGTTGAATATCGAGTTATCGGAAAGAACTCCACCCTAACAGGCACCCTTGCTTCCGAAGTTGCAGGCTTCTCCTGCTTGATCTCGAACTTAATAAAAATCGAATCATCCGATCGATTTCTCACGAGGGCCTCGTCGACGTCTCTTCCATCGATCATCGTCGTTGCATCGTCTCGTTCCGACCGTGGGTGTCGTAACGCTCGGTACTGCGCATGTCCAGGGGTCTTTCAACAAAAATTAATCAACTTCGTTACGAACTCGGGCGACGATTCGCCGAACGATTAATCTAAACGATTAAACTGCGCGAATGGAGTCGGGTCGTTCGGTATTATAGTTCGTTAAGATAGATAGCGTTCAAGGATACGCAAGAATCGTGAGCGTGTGACGAGGATTGGGGATCGATCGGGAAAATTGCGTTCTTCGCTCCCCTGATAACGAATCGCGCGATCGAAATTCCCGTGGACTTTCTGAACGTCTCCCCGTCGACGATTCCGCGAGCTCTTCGAATCTTCGTCATCTCCTCGACGAAGAATCGTTTTCTTCCGCGACGAGATGCGACCATACGTCAACGGGCATAATTTAAGGCCCGCGGCGACCTTGGCGAACCGTTATCGACGATTGCGACACCAAGAATATTTTTAATCGCGCGCCGATAAGCACCGAATCCCGATGACATTCGCTAGCTGTCTTCGTGATTCCTTTGAAGTCGCGTGTCGCGTTCGAGCAGTCGTCGACACGTGCAAAATTACGCGCCAACACCGCGTGCATGCGAATTCGGGCAAAGAAACAAAATAAATGAAGCGTGAAATGAGCTGTTCGCTGCACAAATCGATCGACTCCATAAAAATTGCAATAATTTTACTTTATTTCTTACGAAACGTTGCCAAACAATTTATCGTTGCCATTGAACTGCTGAATTTGAATTACTTTATTGTTACGATTTGCATTAGAGTACAGATTTAATCGAAATAGCTCCTAAAATAAATCACTTATTATAAAATATAAATTAATTTTAATAATATTAAATATTATTAAACATAAATTATTTATTAAAATCGTGTCGTTTAATCTTTAATCTTTATTATTTGGGAAATTTATTATAAATTAGCTATGACTAAACCAAGTCGCTTCGACGCTTAAAATCGAGATGTTTCAAAGAGAGAAGTTAATCGATTTGTCCAGTGTACGGCTCAAATACGACGACGAAATAGAACAATTAAAGTAAATCAAAAGTGTATCCTAAAGTCGATCTGAATTTCAAGGCATTCGATTAACATCGAGCCAATCGAACGCTAGAAATCGACCCAGTTCTCATTCGGAAAAATTGAGCGTCGAAGAGATGATTTTCCATCCCGCATATTTCGTCACCTTTTGAATTCTGTTCGCAGGCGAACGTGAGCCAGGCGGAGTACGAGAGGGCACACAGAGAGTACCTGAATAGAGTGCAACTGTCGCAACACGGCCAGGAGCTTAAGAAGCGACGGAACCTCCACATATTTCACGCTGCAGGTACGATTTAAAAATCGAGTTAAAATTCGTACGATCGCGTTAAAATGCATACGATCGTGTTAAAATTCGTCCACACGAATGTCTGGGTTCAAAAGCATTTAATTCCACGACCTAAGATCGTTCCTCGAAGACAATCTTGGAAAAAGAGGCTAATGTCTTCGGCGTCTTCCCGTCGTTTAATGTTTGCATTGGATTTTCGACTGAATATCGAGTGGGAAAAGACCTCCTTCTTCCCTCTTCATCCCTCTTCACCAGGGTCGACGAACGTACGAACTGACCGCTAGAGAAACGGCCAGAAGAAAACTCGTCGTTTTGCGCATAGGCAACTTCGATTTCCGTCTCAGTCGCGTCACTGTCGAGAACGTATCTTAACACGGCGGCGGTTCTCACGCGGATTCGTGCCTACGACATCCAGCTCTGACAATCAAAGTTTCTACCTGGGGAGAGAGAAAAAAAAGTTCGAGATTTCGAAAGCAACGATAAGCGCGAAAAACACAATCGATCGAAGAATACATACGCCGAGTCGAAAAGGGGCGAGTGTAGAAAATTCACTTGCGTCTGATCATCCATCCGATAAACACGCGCTTTTATTATCGCTTTTATATATACTATAGCTGTAAATAAAATCTATAAAATCTATAAATCTATAAAATCTGTAAAAAAAATAATATAAATATATATTTAATAATATCTATTAATAAGCGACGAATAACGAATAAACCACTATACAAAAATATATTTAATAATATAATTAATAATAAGTAAAACTATATATAAATAACAACCTATAACTTATCTGTTATTTATCCGCCAACTCAAATCGCAAATCCATCCCACGTGACTTCGTCGATTCCAATTCGGTTGATTTCAACTCGTCCGAAATCTTGATGAAGTCGTTGCCTCCGAAACATTCGAAACCGACACGCGTTCGACTCCAAGTGCGAGAACCACTGCCTGATGGCCGACGGTGCAGTCCGTTCCGGTAAATACGGGAGGCGGGACAATGTGCATCCCGATGCGTCCGCGGGATGCTGATGCTGGTAACGCGAAAGTCCGTCGTACCGTCGGCGAACCTTCGCTTCGATCGATCTGATCCTCGCCTGCTAGAACGAGGCGAGCTTGTATCGAACATGGCAACAAACAAGGATTTCTTTCGTTACTTCGATGACGATTCGGAGAATTCGTCATTCTCTACGATCTATGTTACGTCGTTCGTCGAGAAACGACGTGATTCGTGTTGTCGATTTCGAAGAAGAATGAGAGAAGACGAGTGAAGTGACTTCGCTTTCTTGGTCCGTCGGCACGATCTTGATAGATATATTTTTGTACGATCAGTGTCTTGATGTCCGTGTCTTCGTACGGTCCATCTTTAACGCATTCGAACTTCGACCGATTCCAAGTGGTCGTTGGTGCAACTTGCTACCACTCGCGGTTAGCGCAAATAATCTGCGTTCCTTCGTCGAAAACCAAAGATATGGAGAACCGAAAGACGAGGAAAAGCACGAGACGTTCGCGCGCTAAAATTAGGGGGAAAGGTTCCTTGCAATTTGCCAATCGAACGATTCTGGCAAAAGAGACATTCCAACGGGGAAGTTGCAGTTAAAAGAACGGAGTTACGACCCCAATAAAGAGGCGCGTTTAACGGAAAATCAAGGAGCGAGATGACAATTATGAACGGTGCCGTTGGACCCTAATTTTCTAACGAGATCTCGACCGAAATACCAAGGCGATATCGTCGCCGTAAAATAGTCCGGATTCCACGTATCGCGAGGGCAATTGGAAAGGAGCAAATTGGACGTCGCTGGCTAGAATACGAGGACGAACGCGCTCTCGACGAGTCCCTGTACCGCCATTGGCTCTCGTCCAAGTGGGCTTCGATTTGTCGGGATAATGAACGCGCTCGGATGGTCCTCGCGAAGGATTCGGCAACCGCGTACACGAAAGTCGTAATACACGGGGAAAAAAATACGTGGAGATGGGACGACCGTTGAATCGAATTTCGGCGTTACTTCGCCGATGATCTCCGCTCGAAAATAACTTCGAAATTGAGCGGGAGTGGTAGACACCGCCGATTACCCTTTGGTATTCGAGTTCGACAAGATTCGTCGGCATATCGAAAGAGCCGAATGCTTCCGTTTCACCTTCGACAAAATTGAAAGAAATTCGATTTATCTAAAAAAAAAAGGAAATTAATAATTAAAAGGAAGGAAAAATGCAATTCAAAAATACCAAAAAAAATAAATTAACTGTGTAAAAATAATATCTATACTAACCAACTTTGAATTTGAAACTTGAGAAAGCGTCCCAAAAATAGTACAATGGCGGATAATGAGTTAAGAAAACGCTTTCGAGACTTCTACAGGCTCCTATTTCGCAAGGAAATATTGTCGATTCGACTTCCGTACGACTTTACCCCGTAAATCATTTCTTTCTCGACGGAGAAAAGGAAAATTTTCGAACGGCGAGCGGTCGTTCCTCGATATTTCAAATTTTACACGTCAGCGGACACCGGTGTCCGCCGCGGCGACTGCCTCGAAAATAGCGCGGCTTTCACTCCGCGAACGTGCGTCAACGAACGACGCCGTTCGGGCGATAAGAAAACACTCGTGTTTCGTTTATCGTCACGATATTTTTTATTTTTTTCGCGAAAACGAAGTATCACGAATTCGATCTCGCGCCAATGGGCAGGATCTTTGAAATTGAATCAGAAAGGCGTTCGACTCGATCGTTATATCGACGAGGTAAACCGATCGAAGCGCGGTCGTACGTAACGATAAATTTCAATCGATGTTCCGAGAAAGGCGCTGCTCGAATCGGTAAATTCGCGATCGATAAGAAAGCGAGAAACGTAAAGCTCGAAACGAAAGAATCAAATTCGTAATTCGTACGCAATGCTTTCCCTAAATACGTCGAGTTCGCGACGATAAAAACTTCGCACTTCTTTTTAACATCGTCCTTTTCCTCTCGACTCGATTCGAACCGGTCGATCGACGTCGATCCCTTCGAGGAAGGAATATCCAAAGGCTACGGCGAATTATCGTGTGAATCATCGTACGAGACCGTGCTGTTCGTTCGACCATTTTTTCTTCCGCGTCTCCTGGAGAATCGATTCTATCCTCGCGTTCCAATATCGCGGATTACCTTCGGCTTCGTCGAGCCAGGATCGTCGGAGCTACTGATATCCTCCGCCCTAACGCGATTCGACGGCGACACGACGTCGTCGTGATCGTCATCCGCCTCCTTATCGTCGTCTACTCATCGTTATCCCCTCGGATTCTAACTGTCGAGGCACGATATCGGCGACTTCGCTCTTACTTCGAATTTTCCCTCGCGCGTAGAGGCAATATGGCCGCCGATGCGCATGCATTACGGTACCAAGTTGGCCGTGTGAATTCTCTTTGCTCCTATTACGTTCTCGGATCCGTTCTCCGGTGTCGTCGTGGTCGGTTAAGGCACGGATAAGTCCGATACAAAGGAGTTCGACGCGGTCTCCTCTCTCTCGTCCTCCTCTTCTCGCCCTCCCTAAAGAGTCCAAATGGATGCCACTCGTGGATTATCGCCCGTCTAACATTTTATTATCTTCTAATCCACGCAGTGGAGGTAAGCGAAAGAAACGAGGCAGATCGCGCTACGCGGATCCGGTTTGCGAATATGACGTTTGGAATGGTTCCTTTTTTTTTGTCTCGCGAGAAGCCTTCGCGGATCCTTAGCCTTCTTTTAAGGGGCGCGCGTAAAGGAGCACGACGAGAGTCGAAAGAAACTTGATGAGCTCGCGCGCATAACGAGATCCTTCGCGATCCCGCGTCCCAGCGTTTCGAGGCGAGCTTTGACACCTCGACGTGCTCGTTTGGACGTCTTAATCCCTTCGTTGGGGACCTATTTTTCCTTATCTTTCAGCTGGTTCGCAGCCGGTCCACTGATTTTAATGATATAAAAAGTTATGTTTATGTTTTCTCGTACTTCTAAAGACACAACGGCGAACTTATTTTGTTAAAATTTTAGAAACAGTTTTTTTACCTTTTTTTAACTTTTTTAATCCGTCACGATAGCGACAGCGGTCCGCGGCTAAAGCCGATTAGCCCAACCAAGGGGTTACTAAAAGTAGATTAAACCGAACAAATGCATTAGAAGAGCTCGTATTAGCTCCTCGATATTGATTTTCTTTTTTGTTTTTTGGAAATTCGATTTTTCGATTCGAACGCGAGAAATTCGCAAACGGTGGAAAGAGGCGGAAGACGCCGTAGCGCTTTAAAAATTATTACACCCATCGATTCACGCTCTCGAGAGGATGAGCGAGCGGATGGCGCGTTTCGCGCGCTCCTTCTGTCTGATTTAAAAATAGGAGGCGCGCCAGCGCCTCCTCATCAACGAGACAACCAGTTTTCCCTAAATCGTGTCGTTGTAGCGACGACTGGTGAAAAAAAAGGGAAAGAAAAGAAAGAAGAAAAAGAGAAAAAGAAGAAGAAATAAAAAACCAACTGGAATCGTCGAAAGATCTCGACCGAGTTTGAATTTACGAGTGGAGGAAGCAGATCACGTCGTAAATTGGCCTAAACGCATCTTACGAAAATCGTTGCTTTTCGTAGACGAGAAGATTTTAACGAAGATAAGAAGAAGAAGAAGAAGAAGAGGATTTTAACGAAGAGACCGTCGTGCCACCTAATCTTAGCTGTCTATTTCGGATCTTCTTTGCAATCGACGAAGATCATACGTTATCGCATCCAACACATTCTTCTTCCTTCCTTTTCTTTCTTTTTCTACTCCCATCTTTTCAACCGTTGCTCTCTGCCTGTCTGTCGCTGATGACTTCATCCGAGAGCTCCCAAGGGCTAAGATAGCGCGCGAAACGTGCCACTGTTGCTACTACCGCTACGCCCCGGCACGAGTAACGGCAACAGAAGTGTAAATAAACCCAACGAACGACCAGGAAGATCCAAGAGAAGATCAACGTCTCAACGGTAGGCGATGCGCACGCATCGCGTCTCTTCTTTTTCTTCCTTCCTTTTCTTCTTTTGTCCTGGTCCTCGTGTCTTCGTTATCTCCTCCGCCACGAATTTCCTCCTCCTTGTTCTCCTTATCGGTCTCGTCCTGCCACCCTCCGTTTTGAACGGCAAGAGACACTCCTATCGACTCAAAGCCCCGTTAGCTCTCCCATCCCTGGAGAGCATCGGAAATGACAGATCAATTCGAGGGATAAATTCTAAGTCTCCGTTCAAACGCATACCAAAGGTACTTTGTCCAAACGAAGAACTCGACTTGCTAAGAAAAAGCGACTCGTAAGAAGCTAAAGTGTCCGTTGGAAGCTTCGATTCGACCTCCGATGGTTCTTCAAGCGCCATCAGCACCTTCGAGTTTCTACCGAACTCTCAGACAGGGCAAAACGACAACGACAGCCTCTAAATCGACTGCAAAAGGTTGATCTTCCTCCTCCTTTTCCTTCCAACTCGTAACTGATGCCAGGCTCATATCGCCACTGCAGCAATATCAGGCGTAAATCACGGCACTCGTTAACCGTGAGAACGAAGGTAGGTTCTAGGTCGGACATCCATCGAATGGCACTCGAAAGCGTCGTCGAAGTCAGTCTGAAGTGGTGCTTGTCTACTCTGGTGGCTACTAGACGAAGAAGAAGGCAAAGGAGGAGAAAAGAAGAAAGAGAAAGCAGACGATAATCCTATGTAACTGAAAGGAGACGGCTAAGGACTGAGAAGAAAGACGCTGAAGTGAAAGAGGAATCGGAGGAACAAGGAACAGGTGGGAAAGAAGCAGAAGAGGACGACGTAGCTAGTAGCAAAAGAAGAAGTCTTCTTCTTCTTCTTCTTCTT
>JAITYT010000192.1:716783-737226 GCA_025433975.1 Liostenogaster flavolineata
AAATACAGACCTTCTTCATATTTTTATACTAATAAATTTGAAAATAAGTTTTACATTGTCAGAAAAAGAAAAATATAGAAATAACATAAACGGAAAATAAATAGTTAATACTGAAAAATTTAATCTTGCTGTTATATATAAAGAGATCAAAATATTGTATATTATAATATTTAAAAAATAACAACTTTTAGTGTAGTGAGATACTAAAAATCCAGTGTTTATTTTTATAAATTATGATTATTTATATAAATTAAAAAAAAGTTATTTACTCATGCAAATGTAAAATTGTTTCGAGAAATCCTGTACACAAGTATGATATATAAACAAACAAATGGAAGAAAATATGTAACTATTTTTTAAAAACAAATATATTCAAATCTTTATGTAAGATGTTTGAAAATATGTACATACAATTAATATTAATTTACAGTTGATTCTACAATGTCTTTTTTATTTTCTGTTAGTGTTAGTGGAGGTTGATCTTCCGTTTTTTCAGGTTTTATTACATGTGTTTTTTCTGTTACTGCTCTAGGTGGCATCCAAGCTGGTATAATTTTTTCATGAACTCGCCATGAACCATATTCATTAGCTAAATGCTTTTCAAAAACAATATATTCTAAAACATCTTTTTTTAATATTTCACTTCCTTGCAACAAACGACCAAATCTGTCATAAACACTCAATATCTGAAAAGTATTATTTTTTATTAAATAAAATTAGCATTTAAATTAATTTATCATGTAATATAAACAAACCTGTTGTGTATGAAAACGAACAGTGATTTGTGCATATATATTATCTTTTGATATTACATGCGTCGATCTTGCATGTACAATACGCTGTGGTTCTAGCGATTCTAAAAACTTCCAGCGAATTGTTTTGTTATCAATATTGTGCACCATTTTCTAAAATGATAAACATTATTAATAAAAGCTGTCTTTTTATTATTATATTAAACATTACACGAAAATGAAATTGATATAATACTCACAGAATATGCATGCTCAGTAGCATATTTTATTAAGGTTTCTTTATCTTTTCTGCAAGTATAATATATTACTAAACAATTTTATATAAGGGAAGAACTTAATTATTAAAATTTAGTAAAAAAAATATAAAATATATAAATTTGTTTGAGGAAAGTGTACATTAAAGTGCATTAATATACATTTATATACACACAATTATAATGTAATAATACATACTGAGCTAAAGCTTCATGTGCTTTTATATAAATCTCTTTTGCTTCTTCTGGAAACAATTTTGTTGTAAATGATTCGTCGTACGATTTAATTTTTCTAATAGCCAATGTAGATTTTCCTTTCATTCCAAATTCTGCTACTGTCTGTTTAACTCCCTATTTTGTGAATACAAATTACATTATCTATCGTTTCAAAATTATTATAGTTATCAAGAACAAAATATATGACCAATAATAATTACATACGTAATATAAATATTAGACATGTATTAACATGGAGTATAAATAAGTTTTCCAAACTTACTTAAGAAAAAAATATATACAAAAGTTACTTAAATAAACAATTTATATAACATACATTACAAAGTCTATATACCTCTTTAGTTATAATAGAGAATTTACCGTCTCCTTCTGGTGGAACGTATGCTTCAAATATGGAAGGAGTACAAGAAATGTAAAGTGGTTTCTCTATCCATTGTTTCCTTGGCCATAGCCCATATTCTTTCATTTTAGAACGTAATTCTTCGCTCTCAAAGCCCTCTTCCACTGGAGGTTTTTCTTTATGAAAGTTTGGAAGCTGAATTTTAATCACCTTTTCTTTTCTCTCACGCTTAAACTTAGGGTTCCAGTGTTTGGACATACATCTTACCGGTTGTGGATAGTCAATGGAAATACCAAGACCAAGTTTCGCAGGTATATTATTCTAAAATAAAATTTTATTTTACAAACGAATCAATTACAGACATCCAATTTTCTTGTATTACTGAAACGATAAAATGTAAAACGAATAAAACCCTCGTATAAGATGATAAATACCTTTAGATGCTTCCGGAAAATACAAATTACATTCGTCATATATCTTTGAATCATTTTTAAGAATAAAAGTCAATTTCTTCCTATATTGTATTTGAATTAAATTACTTCTTATGGTTCTATTTTAAACGACTAAAAGACAACAAATCTCTAGAGATATTTAGATCAAATAACTTGAACAGATTCTTCTTCGTACAGATCTATACATTTAGGTTAGTTTAACCTAAATTATATCAAATCTTTAATTAAACACTCGACATTTTTTACTTCTATTTTCACACCTACAGAAGTACAGTATTACGTTTTTCTTTGGAATTTAATCCGTGTACCAGATGTTAAACCATAAGAGAAATATTTTTCTCAATAAACAGAAGGATAATATTTTGCTCGAGTGATCTTCCTCCGAACCCATCTAATACTATATATCTTTCGATTAGAACGTAATCTATGTTCTATATCCCCTTATAAACAATATCGATAGGTGAATATTCAATGTTGTCAACATTATGAATACAAAAATATTTGATTTATTTATTAAATAATACATATCTATTGAAACATTTACGCGTTACTTTCAAATATTGGAATATACGAGATTAAATAAAGATAGTTAATTAAAAATTGTAAATATGTGCGATTAAAAAGAGAAAAATAAGAATTTTCATATCGATACAATCGTTACGAATGGAAATAAATTGTAAACTTTTTTTTTATTTTACTTTAATATTGTTCTTATATTTACTTACATATTATAAGTTTTATTTTTACAATACTAAATTTATGACAAGTTAATATACGTAAGACATAAGAATTGAAGATACAGAACAATTAAAAAAAATATTAAAAAATTTGTATGCAAAAAATTCTGAAAGGAAGAATAATTGTAAAATAAAATTTGTAGTTTTCATAACACAGCATATCCGTGATTGGTTAAAATTTTCCCCAGTAGTTTTGAATAATTATATGACGCAGTCTACTCTATATCTTGATAGACCATAGACCAAACTGTAAAATAATAAATCATAATTTCGGTGAACGAATAAAAATGAATGGAGAAGTCACATGGAGATCGTAACTAACTTTTTAATGTCATCGTATCTTATTTATTAAATATACTTTTTTTTTATAATCGATAGGACCCTAAAATAGAATAAACACGTTTAACTTCAAATGGTGTGGATTGCAAAGTGTGCAATTCGTAATAATTTTAAATTATTACAAAATATTCATTTTAAATTAGGTAAACCTTTTATATTTTTTAATATCTATGGAAATGTAAATGAATATTTTTTTCAGGTATATTTAATTGTAAAAAAATGTCGGTAAAGATTGACAATTTAAATACAAACGATATAGATGCTCTTCATTCGAATAATAAAAGGCCCATGTTGGATGAAGATGATCAAAATGAATTAAAAGTACAAAAAGTGGAAATACAACGAGTAAGAAGAAAAACTTTCGCTCTGATGCTGGGATACCTTGGTAAAGATTATTACGGTATGCAAAGAAATCCTGGTATGAAAACTATAGAAGAGGAATTACTAACTGCGTTACTAAAAGCAGATTTAATCACTACCGAGATTTTTGAAAACATCAGAATAATAGGTTTTCAAAGAGCCGCGCGTACAGATAAAGGAGTTTCAGCTATAAGACAAATTGTTTCCATCAAACTGCGTAAGTTTTAGTTATAATAGTGTCCGACTTTTACTAGTTCCCTTAGAAATTATAATTTTGATTGAATAAATATAAACTTTGCAAGTTGAGTTATGCATATTTGTCGATATTGGTACCTTTTTTTACAGCCGAAGAAGCGAATAAATCACAGATTAATCAGCATTTACCGAAAGAAATTAGAGTATTTGGATTAAAACGTGTTACAAAGAATTTTAATTGCAAGACTCAATGCAATGCAAGGACATATAGATATATCCTTCCTACGTTTGCTTTTGCTTCGGAAGATTTAAGTCTATTACCAACGCCGAAAGAGTACGATTTTGAAAAAAGATTAACAGAAGTTTCGGTTATCAATGGAGAACCATACACAAATTATCGATTATCTCCTGAAAATTTAGATAAATTAAATACTTATTTACAAGCTTTCGAGGGAACACATAACTTCCATAATTTCACTTCACGTGTGTAAGTAGACGATTAAATTTTATCATATATGAAATAAAATAGACTACAATTACTTATATTTTTATAGGAAACCATTGGATCCAAGAGCGATTCGCTACATCATTAACTTTCGCTGTTCTGAGTTATTCGAATACAAAAATATAGAGTTTGCAATATTAGAAATTAAAGGACAAAGTTTTATGTTGCATCAAATTAGAAAAATGGTAGCTACTATAGTTGGAATAGCGAGGAATTTTATCACGAAAGATACTATAAATAAAACATTTCAAGAACAAAAATTTGATATACCTATTGCGCCTGGTTTAGGTTTAATTCTAAATTATGTAAGGTTTTTCATTTAATATGCAATTAATAAAATTAACTTCTGTAAATAATATAAAAAACATTGTTTTTTTTTAGATACATTATGATTATTATAACAACAGGTATGGAACAGATGGTATACATGAGAAACTGGAATGGACGGAATGCGATGAGGAAGTGGAAAAATTCCAAAAGGAATATATATTGAAGTACATTACAGACACAGAAATTCTTGAAAACGTGTATCCTTTTGCATAAAAAAAAATTCTAACGTGCTTTTTTTTTAAAATAAAAAAATACAAGATTATAACCTTAATTGATACATCACAGAACGTTAAATTGGCTAGCATCCCTCCCCCAACATACATTTGCTGCGAGGGAAGAAGAAACGATTGCTTTATAATACTAATTTCTTGTAAAGTATATTTACTTATTTTTTACTATTATTCAACGACGTTGTCAAAGCGACGATCATACCTTTATCGACCTATAAATAAAAAATTATTCGCCATAAAATCACATTTTCATTTATTGTCTATTATACGCATTTCCCATTTCTCTCAACGAATTTCAGATAAGTTTTATCTTATCCATTAAAAAAGTCACGTTGCGTTAACTATTCCTTAAGTACTTCATTACGTTCTTCGAAGTGATGCGTAAAGAGATGTTTAATTTTGTTATTTTTTTACGCGTATTTCCCCATCGCATCTATGCATCAGTGTACAATCCCACATACGGATGTATCCACAAATACGGACATATACATAAATATGAAGACATCCTGCTGAAACGGGTAATTCCAGACTGAAGAAAGATCAGTGTACGATCAACTGCTCAACGGATAGTATTGCTAGTTAGTTTTAGACGTAGTTTGTTTCTTTACCATGAGATCTAAACGGAATACAGTAATAGCAACGATTATATACGGTAAGTAAATATAATTTTGATAGAATAATTTTAACGGAAAAGTTGTCTATCAAAATCTGTTTTTTTTACATAGAAAAAAATCATGATAAAAAAGTGTATTTAAACGCAATGTATTTGAATTTAATAAAAACTTTTGAATAGATCACAGGTAACGATTTCCTGGAAGTTCGAAGATTGCCTAATTTGAAGTATAATCTTTTATTATCGTCAATGTAATTTAAAAGCAATTAAAAAATAGTTAGAGAGTGAATTTGGAATAATTAACTTAATTACTGATATTATACAAAAAAATTATTTGAAAATACGGAGATATAATATTTGTAACCAAAGTATAACGAAACCAGTTTTACATAAAACTATAGATGCATGTAGTGTCCTTGAACTTACGGTAAAAGACCAATCTATCTGATACTCCAAAAAGTAAGAAAGAAAATATAACGAGTGATGATAAAACGAGTAAGAAAAAAGTGTAAAATCGCTGACTGTGATAATAATTTTTTAATAAATTTTTATATTAATAATATTTATTGCCAATGTTCTGTTGATAATTGCCAGAATACGTATAAAGATTACTTTATTAAAAATTTATTATCAAATTAACACGTTATCAATAGAAATAGATTCAAAATTCATGTTTTTAGTGTCAACAATGATTTATTTTTGCCTTTTATGTTTATTCTGCACTTCATTTAAATAATGTAATTGAACTTTATGTATCCGCAATAATATGTATGCAGTAAAAGAAGAACTTTTAAGAATATTATAAACGTTGATAGAAATTCACAAAATAAATATAAATTTTATATCTTAAATATTTTTGAAACATTTTTAATTTAGCTAATATTAAGTTTCTTTTATTTTAAACAATTTTTAATCTAAACATTATATATATTTATTCTTTAAGATAAAAAAATTACAATTACGATTCCTCCCATAAAAAGTTTAAATTATGACAATTTTTACATTAGATATATATCTTTATATGAATATATGTATAATAATATATAATTATTATTAATTACATTTATCCTTATTTTGCAGCCTTTTCTCATTTCGTAGTTTCACAAAGAAATACTAAATGTGGGTAAGTAAAATTTATAAAAATTGTTAGAATAAAAAAAATTAATTATGTGTTCCATACCACTTCACAGAATAGAAAGATTTCAATGTAAAAATGGAGAATGTATAGCAAGTGAATTATTATGCGATGGGCAACCAAACTGTAAAGATCAATCTGATGAAACACAGACTGAATGTCTTAAGCCTGGAATTATGTGTCCAGAGTATGCATTTCGATGTTCATATGGTGCTTGTGTCGATGGAGATGCAACTTGCAATGGAATTAGAGACTGCCTAGACAATAGTGATGAAACATTACCCAGATGTAAACTTGTATCTCCAAATACCACAATAAGTACTTTAGAATGCTCAACGAATCAATTTAAATGTGATAATGGTCAATGTATAGCAAGTACCAGTCTTTGCGACGGCATTGCTGACTGCTTTGATGGTTCAGATGAAACATTTACCAAATGTGGATCGTTTAAGTAAGGATAACTCTTAATATCGTGTCACAAGGATCTAAATAACGATAAAAAATTATTATTTAACAGTGGACATTTTTAACCATTACAGTTGTCCTCAATTAGTATTTCGTTGTAAATATGGAGCTTGTATAGATGGTGATCTCAAATGCAATGGTATAGTGAACTGTGTTGATGGATCTGACGAAGATCCAAAGTTATGCGATGAACTTGTTACGCACGGAACTCCAAGGCCTCCAATCATAACAGTCACACCACCCACAACCTCTACTACAACTGATTCTACTTATCCTATACTTAATAGAGGTCCTTGCTTGGTACCACCACAGCCGCCAAATGGCAATTGGAAGCTGCATAAATCGCAATGCGCTTCTCAAGCAAACTGTGATATTCAACAAGGTGTAAAATTACAACCAGGAGCTTATTTGGTTTACACTTGTAATCGTGGTTATAGTACAAAAGGTACTATATATGCATTCTGTGGGCCAGATGGAAAATGGTTAAATATACCAAACTGTACTGGTAAGAAAACTGACGTGTTACATTTTGTTTATCAAGACTCAATGATAAATTTAGTACTCCTTATTTTACTACTCGACGTTGAAATTTTAGATGTAAATACATTTAAAGTTGGATTCGTCATACAAAAAAGACATAATCTTATATAAATTCTACATTTACATTTATATAATATTTAATTTTAGAAATACGCTGTAATGGTTTAAATTCCGCTTCGACTGAAGCTCGATGTACATACAATAATGACTGGGTATCCTGTGAATCTCCAGTTTTACCTGGTACAGTCGCGAAACTTAGTTGCCGCAATAGCTATCGTCAAGACACCACATTTCTTTCAACACAAAGGGCAACCGTTCGATGCAATGAAGAAGGAAGATGGGAACCAGATCCAATACGATGTGTCCCAGGTCCGCTAATTATAAATGTTCATGTTGGAACAGCAGCCATAACATTTCAAGCTAGTGACGATAGAAATAATAGTTCGCCATTAATTGAACTTTTAACTGACAAAATTATCATACATAGAGGTGTTCAAAATACGAACAATCCTGAAATAGATATTAGAATAATTCAATCAAAGAATACAACAGATGAAAAACCGTGGACTTGGACTTAAATATTATATATAAAATAATCAGAAAACATGAAGTATTATGTAATTAGATGGAAGAAAGTTACAAAACAGGGTGTTTCAATTTAGTTACTAAATAATATGAGATAATTCACATACCAGTATTGTATTTATAAATATTTAACAAATTAGAGTGCGATAACATTTGTTTAAAAAATGTAGGGTTAATCTATTTATTTATTTATTTATTGTACAAACGGCTATGTCTGTTGCAACCAAAAACAGTTTAAAATAAATATATCAAACTATTTAATAAATTTATAAACTACATGCATACACACTCACTACCTTTCTTCCCATACTATGAAATGCAAAACATTTATAATATAAAGAAATAAAATGTATGGTTATTGTGAATTATCTCTTATAATGTAATGTTGATTATATTTTCGTCTACCTGCTCCTGCTACTTTCTACAATTATGCGATATACGCACACATACATGTTTAGATAACATTATTTCTTACAAGTTACATGTATGTTTTTTAGTATGCGGAGTCGCCATTAATACTTCGAGTGGCACTAAACCTCTTATCGTAAATGGCACTACACCTTCCCTCTCCGAATTTCCATGGCATGCTACTTTATATAAAGCAGCAGGAACAAGTGGAACAAAACAATTCATCTGTGGTGCAACAATTATTAGAGAAAATCTACTCATTACAGCAGCTCACTGTGTTTACGATGAAGCTAATAAGAAAATTTATAATCCCAAGCAATATTACATTGCGACAGGAAATATTTTTCGTGATTATGATTATGCTCTTCATAATCCACAAATTGTTAAAAAGGCTAGAGTAAGTACAATGAATATAGATATATCATTTATCTTTAAAAAGATATACATGTACGACTATACCTAATGATTTACTTTCTAGGTAAAAGATATTTATATAATATGTAATTATTTGGGTTTAGAAGGCAATTATGCAGGAGATATTGCTATATTGGAAATTATAAAACCGTTTGTATTTTCATCATTGTTATTACCAGCATGTTTAGATATTTCTACGTACAGTGATCAAGCTGTTCTCGAAGTTGGAAATTATGGAAAGGTTGCAGGATTTGGTAGAACTGCGTTTGGTCCTTCTAGTTACATTCTACAATCAATTAATTTACCATATGTTCCTCTTGGTCAATGCAAATCAGTAGGGACTGCTGCACAATCGGAAAAGTTTATTACGGTTGATAAATTTTGCGCTGGCTACCTAAATGGTAAGTGTGAATATAAAGAGAATAAAATTTAATATTAATTTACATATTTCTAACATCATAATTATTTAAGATTCAGAAACATTTATATTTATGATTGTAAAAAAGGTAATCGATAACACCGTTAAATATTACAGGTTCGTCAGTTTGTGATGGTGATAGTGGTGGTGGATTAGTTTTTAAAACTGAAGGACTGTGGTATTTAAGAGGAATAGTTAGTGTTGGACTTGGTGAGACTGTCATAGGTGGTGCCACGAGTTGTGATAGTTATTCATATTCTCTTTACACACGAATTTCTAATCATATAGCATGGATTCAAGATGTTATTCTTAAATTAGAAACATTTCAACCATTGCCCTTATGTTCCCTTGTAAATTCTGTAACGCTTTTTTAAACTGAACAAATACAACCGATGACTGATCATATATATTTCATATTTATTAATTCATTTATTTCGACGCAATCATTTATAATCCAAAGGACAATAACTTTGCATCATGCAGAAGCTGCCTAGATATACAATAACTACCTACCTGATATTAATTGGACGTTCCTTCTAAAGATATTGGAAATGTACAAATTTTTTAAATGATAATAGTGTATGTGTTAATAACTATCTCAGTTATCAAGATATAATATAAAAGTATAAAACAAATATAAAATGAGGCTAATTAAATACGATTATTCTCACATTTGTATGTAGCATAACCTCCAAATGGCCGAAAGTCAATATATAGCGACAGAAGTTTAAATTTACTATAATGTACTATACAATAATTTTATATATTATTTTAATACTTAACTTGATCAAAGCAAAAGTTCATTCGATATAAATTACCATTCTCTATTGTCTTATTCTGCATTATTTTACATTTGTCTTCTTCGCGCCTGGAAAACATGACACGTATGATTATGTTTTTATAAAAACATTTCATTGTTCACTGTCATGCTCGTACTGATGATTCATGGCGCAATTTTAAATTACATAAAGATTTTCAAGATCGTCAAGGTAATATTTTCAATGTACCATTAATCGTGTAACTTTTTAAAGTTCTTAATAAATTTTAAAATAAACGAATAAGAATTCTTTAGCAATTTGCAAAATATTTGATGTCAATTAAATTTATTGTTAATGAGTATTTTAATATATACTTTGTTGTATGAATTATTAAATCCTTCAAAGTTGCTAAAACTCCTAATTCTACAGAAGTTTTCTAAACGTTTCGGAAAGTTATAAATTCTATTTTTTATATCAAAATGTTTTAAAAGGATTTTAATATTATCATTCGTTCATTATCATAGTTATTTCTTGTTTAATGCAGAACTGATGAATCGAACTGTTTGATCTAAAGCTGATTGTATACGAAATACTATTAATTCCAGGAACAACGTCTTGTTAAGGCTTAAGAAAAATAAAAATCGGACCTACTTAAGTTCTACTGGAATTTCTAGAATGATGACAAGCTGAAACTAATTACAAATAATCGATGTTATGTAGGATCTATCTACATCAGAGTTTATCAATCAATAAATTGTGAATAGATGAATATGTCATGAGAAATAGTACAAATTGTAGATACAATGATACATTTTACAACGAAAGATATTGATTTTCTTTTTGCACGAAGTTCAAATCCTACACGAGTATTCTCAAATTTTTTGAATTTTTTTTCAGTTTATCCTGGTGCGTTATGCAGATTTTCTATACGTGATACATGATAACGGTTGAGAAGCACTGATTTATACAACGATTTGATCAAATTACATTCTTATCCTTGTAAGTGTCTAAAAAACAAATTTTACTCTTTATTTATGGATAGATAAATACAGGCGTCTTTATTTTGTGACCTCTGACTTTATTTATGTAATACTCCTTGAGTTTGAGATATCTTGTTTTATACGTACGTAGACTTATGATCACAAATTTACTTTAATGTGTTATTGACGTCTAACATTATTCGACTTTATGAAATATGATTAAAGTAAGAAAAAAATTACGAATAATTTATAAACATGATCGATTATATATGAAAATGAACAATGAAAAATTAAAATGAACAATGATATTAAGAAGATACAGAGTACTACTAATCCAAAGAAATATTCTTGCTTAAACTATTTTACTACATTTATGTAGAAATGTTTACATAAATGACTATAAAAAAATAATAATGACTAAATAATGATTTATTAGATCTTCTATAATATTGCGTAAGTATAATTTAAAATTAGTTTCAACATATACATTTTAAACGTATACGTATTGTAAAAGTAATATGTATTTTCGTCTAGATAACCTCTTACTAACATCTTACTATTAACAAAAAACATATAGTTATATATCGTTTAAATAATAATATATTTAATTATATTTGGTATATATAAGTATTTGATAATTCATATTTTGTATATTACGAAGCACATAAAATTTGCAGCTCTAAAGAAATATGGATGTGAAGATTTTAAAAGCAATATTAGGAAGCTGCGAAGATGCGGTAAAGAGTATTGAGAATTTAGACGATTATAAAAATTTATCGAATAGTGATGTCTTTTTACCAACATCAGATGCTATATTCGATGCACTTGCTTTGTCCCTGACAAATATTTTATGCTATAAAGTTTCAAAAGAAGCTTATCAACGATATTCAGTTCGAATTTGTGTTATAGTAAGTCTACTCGATGCATTTTTTTATACTTCATAACTTATATAATATATTCATACGTAACAAGTTTCTATTTTAGGATGCATTACGCGATTTGTGTCGTATTAAAGATATATTTCAACCTGTGCATGCTTTTACAAAGGAAGAAAATACATTGAAGTTAATTGAAAATTTATTAAAAAAGTACCTCGTATCTGAAACATTAGATTACTATACTAATGAAGATACGTTAATAACTTTAGCCAGTGCTTTGATGTGCCTCTCATCTAAGAACGTTGTTTTTCTTCCTTATTTTAAAAAATTGATCGTTAGACTTTCACAATTATCACCTACGGAGAGAAGCGAATGGTTTCTATGCCAAATTGTGAATAAAAAAATATATTTAGATTATACAACGTCAGAAATAACACAGATATATTCTTCCTACAAATATAAATTAATAGAAGAATTACTACTGGATAATTTTATATCGACGTGTCCTAATCTAAATAAAGAAAATTGTATAATTAACTCACAGCATGCGCATTTAGTGGATGAATTAATCGAATTTGCTGCTAGGTCTGCACCTATTTTTCAATTGGTTTTTAGTTTTTTAAAAGAATTGTTCATTTATTTGGATCATAGTCCCGCGATATTAAAATATATGCAAACGATATTGAAACGCATCGCCACATGCTGTGAAAATCAAAGTAAAGATATACTGGATCTTTATCCAAGGCACTTACACCCATGGATTCCATTATTAAGAATTGAGCCGCCCTATCACACTTCGAATACCATAGATTATGTATTGCAGGGAATGCATTCTCTCTTATCAGAGAATAGAGGTAGCGTGGTCATTTTGATGTTGCATTTTCCTACGTGGCTCGAAGTTCTTGCGAAATATCTTACGATGCACATGGAAGATATCTAATGAAATATAGGCTTCTCGTGTATCGTTAATTTCTTTTTAATTTACTTCGATCAGCATTAAAGTATACTATGAAAATGTTTACAAAATTTACGAGGATACCAATGTAATTTCAACTAGAACAATACTTGATTAAAACATATCGTTTCGACGAAAAGAAGCGATAATATGATATCGATATTAAGTTGTCTTTATTCAATTTCTATCCAGCACAATGCATATCCGACATTGTTCGATCAACATGTAACAATAAAACGTAGAGACTCGAATAAAGTCGCATAACGATACAAGTATTAGTTTTTCCGCTCCATCTAACAATTTTGTACATTCAAATCGAATCAGCCAAGTTTGGATAACCTTATATCGATGCAATGCTGTATTATTTTTGCCACGTAGTGAGTTCCAATATGCTCGGCCATCTTTAATATACGACCCTACTTGTTTCTTTAAAAGATATCGCGTAGCAAAGCTTTGAAAATCACGTAGCCTTAATTAATCGAAATTCGAAAATGCGGAACGTGGCCAGATCATAAAAACTAAAGAAACGCGTTAAAGAATCCAGTCAACGATACGATAATGATAGAAATAACAATTCGTTACGACGCTCGTGTAATTCATACCGAAGGTAAAAGCGTATGAAATTGGAACAAGTCGTAAAGGCAAAAACAATGTTATGGATTTGATGTTCGTTGGTTATCAGATACAAAGTATTCATCTATCTCTATCCATATACTCCAAGTTCGGTGCGTCGTACTCGAACGCACACTACTTCTACCTACTTTACCAAAACAAACGATGATTGCATTCGAACAAAACGAAACTCTTTAATTACCCAAAGAATCGAAAATAAAAATTGTAAGCAACGAGATTAAATCATTCGTGCTATTACCATCAGACCTTTTCCCATATCTAGCGCATAGTTCCTATAGCTACACCATCGACAGTGATATGCCGCCATTTTGTCCGGCGAGAGGAACAATCGTTAAACTTGGATCGGTTCTAGTTGCAAGACTCCTCGTATTTCCCGCGATACAGTCGAATCGCTAGACACGTTTTCTTCGGACATGCTGGGCTTGGTCAATGTGGTAAGAACGGAAGCTGGTAGGCATGGTGTTAGGACAGGTGATGTGGGAGCAGGCGTGGATTTGGTGGAACCATTTGAAATGTCGCCTTGTTGGGACAAAGACTTGCGTCTTTTCAAAGATTCGCGCTGCCGTTGCTCAGCTTGTCGCTTTTCGATTTTATTCTTGTTGTTGGGTCCTTTCGGCGGTGTCACCTGTCGAATTCAAAGAATAAATAACCACGCTCACAGTCGATCGGCATTAATGCTGTATACTGTTGTTTCTCCAACGACCAAAAGTCGGATATCGATCAGTTTAGGCAAAAAAAAAAAGAAGAATTACAACGATTACGACTTATATTGCTTTAGATCTACAAAATGAGAAATAAAACAACATAATATTTTCTAAGGACGTGTAAATTACTTCTTTGAATATCAACTTACGAACGAATAAACCGATTGAATCGAATATTATTAATACACGTGAGTGTAATCTGCAAATGAGAAGCAACATCATCGCCACCCGAATCCCGTACCGTCCTAATCGATTTTGAATATAAACTAATCTTCGGAAATTAGTTTTTAAAAGTTAGGAAAATCATAAGGAAAGAAGTTGCATAAGACCCGAACAAGCTAAAACCTTAACGAATGATTTTGTTTATGAGTGCAATTAATAAAATAAGAATAATTCGTCCAAACCACAAACATATTCTGTATTTTGTATTATTATTTATCTAATTATAATACACTGACAATTATTGATATTCGGATACTTCGAAATAGTGAAAATATCTGAAAATCAAGTATTGCCCAGATTTAAAGAAAAATTATTATCTCGCAGAAATGAATAATGTTGCCTAAATAATTAAATTCATTAAATAGCACTATCTTCCTGTTATCTTACAATCAAATGTAAACAACGAATATGAGTAGGCACCCGTCGTGAACGTCCAGCCATTGAGGTCTTTTGATATATTAGTACCCATGTGTTAACTGCGAATAAACGTAATGCGTACACCTTTAACACAGTATTCAAAGATCAAATACCTCAACAGTACCGAGCATCATTATGAGCTAGGAATTCGTATTAGACTGAATTTCCACCAAAATTATATTCTAAAAAATAGAGGATAAAATATAATAATTAATTGTAGACGTTAAGAAATCATCGTTTACGAAAGAGCTGCCCTTATCGTTTGATCCACCGTTGGTGGTGTGGTACGGTGTCTATGAAAAGGGGCCATGGGAGGGGACCGAGTGATAACAGAAAGTGGACGAGGCGAGGATCATGGGATGTCAAGGACATACGGAGATGACGACTTCTCTCCTCTATCCGACGATGAAAAGTCCAGGTGAAAGCATAGACAGTAGAAATGTTATAAAATGAAATGCTCTGTTACCTTGTAAAACGTGTTACATTTAACATCGAGGCGATGATATTTTTTTTTTCCAAACGTGAGCCGTAGTACTGTTTTTCATTGTTTTACCTTTTTTGCCGAACACACAAGTCAAATAGACGGACAGCGTCATGCATAATGAGAGTCTTTCACGTGTCACTTCGTTATCTTTTTTTTTCCTCTTTTCTTTTCTCTTTTTTTTTTCTCTTTTCTTCTCCTATTTCTTTCTTTTTTTTCGCAGCTTATCAACCATACAATTCCCAACAAATATGCGTTACACGATCACACGCACTTGTAACACACACTTATATGCGTGAGAACGTGTACAAATGGTGTTTAGTAACTATTTTATCTCTTGCGACAAGGGCGAAAGGTCGCGACCAGTCGCATTCGCAAGATATTCGCCATGTATCAGCGCGCGACTACATTTCATCGATGATTGTGGCACGTTGCAAATTGGGCAAATCTATCGCACACCGTCGCATGCTCGATGAAGAAATTTTCTGTGTATGCGACATACGCGTGTATATATATATATATATTAAATATATATATTTATATATGTATATAATATATATAATATATCGTGCCACACATGGACCGATCTTCCGCCCACGGCTCGGGTTTTTTTTTAATAATTAATATTAAAATATTATAAACTATTGCGAAAAACGTCTATCCGAAGAAATAATTAGTACGAACCATATTCGACAGATTATCCTCGTGCTCGTAACATTCTCGAACTTGAGTTCGTAAGTTCATAATATAACAATAATATTACGTTGATATCGATCTTTGAAATAAATAACGTTTGGGTGGTGGAATTTGTCAAACGTTTCTTCTTCTCTCTTTTGATATAAGCGTCGCGTCCGACGCTCGTCGAAAACGAGGACGATGAATCGGAAATGCGTAATACGTAAATTCTTTTACATAGACCGACGTAGCGACTACCAACAACTTCCTAAAATGCAGCCTTAAACAGTGACCTTTATATTAATCGTTTTAAAGTATAAGGTACGCATTTCGTCGGAGGAAAATGCGAAGACGCCCAACGACGTGCGGATCTGCGATTATAATTATTTTAAAACATTCGATAAATTTGTCGCTCAGCAAATAGTAGATCATCGTCGCGAGAACGGAATGGACGCGAAAAATGAATACAGCACGTGGAACAACGGATGATTATGTAGTGTAGGATTAACGTTATCTCTTACTATATGTTGTATTACTGCCCTATGTATAATAACTTATATCGTAAGATCCAAATAACGGTTGTACGCGTGCCGTACTTATGTTTATATACATAACACATCGTTAAATTCTTGCAATTGTTGTACGATGGGGAGGGGAGGGGGGAGGGAGAGATAAAGAGATAGAGAGAGAGAGAGAGGCTTACAAACGTTGCTAATATTTTTTAAATTAATATGCATTAGAGTGGAAATTTAAAATCGTTTCGAAATGCATACGTATTGGCTAGATTCGTGTCCGTGGTACGACGAGTAACAGCGATAGATCGAAAACGATCAAGCCCTCAGGCACGTCCGACGTAGATACTACGTCAAGCGGAATCCGTTCCAAAGGACGTCTGACGTAGTCACTATGTTCTTCAGTCAACCTTCAAAATAAAAATGTTAAATTTATAACGATTATTGTTGCCATTGGGCAACCAACGTTAACAACCCAACGTTTGGGTTTTCGGATTGAGGAAGAATCGTAGTACTCGGTAGATTAATGATCGGTAAGAGTTTAGTGATATTTTAGTTTAAAAACAACGAACAAAGTCTTTTAATTTAGACCAAAGTGAACAAACAGAGGCTATCTCGTTAAATACGTGGTCATTTAAAGTCGCCAAAAAACATGATATAGCTGCAGGTTTTATCAACGATCTATCAAAATTTAAACGTGACAAATGAATTTCAACGTGTTCTACAACGTTTTAAATAAAAGAATACGCAGTATATACGTTAAAGATGAATTCTCTTCCGTTCTTGGGAATTTAAATGAAATTTAAAAGGCCGTGCCTGAGGGATTAACAACGAATTTGATCGACTAAGCGACTTCGATGCCATGCCCGTGGAAACATCGTCGTTCCGTCTACTTTTTTATACGCGGTTTTAATTCGCGACATCTCCGCGTGATTCTGAACTTTCGAATTAAAGTTGATTGACAGAGAACCGTAATAAATATTTATCAAAACTATCATCCTCGTGTTCGACCTTTATTTTTCTATTCGTTTTTTTTCTTTTTTTCTTTTTCGAGTTTCGATAGGGGTATTCGCACGTCGGTCGTTTCTAACACTCAACCATACAAACACATGCGCACACACATACATACAGACGAGAACGTACTGCAAGTACGAAAAGAAATGTAGAAAGTTCACGGATTAAAGATGATCTCGTTAAAAAGCAACTCACTTTACTATAACTCTAACGTGAAACACCAGCTCGGAATTTGCGTTAGGTAATTTCATCAGATTCTTGCGTTTTTAACATTTCCATTACCATTATTTTACAAAGAACGGCCAACATCGACTATACGACAGACCTGAGTGGGCCGATCGAAGGATACAAGTGATAAGGGAGGATCGATAAATGACTCGAGAACGTGAATGAGAAACAATTTCGAACCGCAATTCGACAGAATGAGAAGAACAAAATACCATCATAGCAGTTTAAATGTAACGGATGATCATGCATTAAGTATTAAAAAAATCAGCCCCCTCAAAGATGGCCTTGTGATGAGCGATCAAGACCCACATGGTTGTGTATCGATACTAATAATAGTACTAGCAATAGTATTAATAGTAATAATAGTAGTGTAGCAGTAGTGGTAGTAATAGTAGTAGTAGTGTAGTAGTAGTAGTTATAGTAATAATAGCACTAATAATAATATTGTTAATAATACAATAATAACAATAACAATAATAATAAGGGAAATGGATCATTGGCGCGACCATGGATTTAACACCCACACGGAGAACCCTTGAACCTGTTCAACTTGTAAAGTTCACAATGTACATAAAATCTTTTTATGCCTTCGGATCAGGATATTGTCGAGGATATCTCTACGGTAGTATTTCTGTACGTTTAGTACTTCGAAAATTTATATAACTCCTTCGTTCTAAATTAAACGTTCTAGGAGGAACCTTGCAAGGCAATAGTCCTATATACTCTCTCGTGATAGGGTAGATTATTATCCTGGCAATGAGAAGATCTAATAGTTTTAATAAAGAAAGTGATGATTAAAGTGTAATTTAAGATATTTCTAGAGACTGAAAAATACGATGAAAACGAAACAGAAGTTAGAACAAAAGTTGGATTGTAAGGGTTCGATCTACGATATCTCGAATTGAAAGAAATGGAAGGAGTAGGTAGACATAGTCATTAAAGGTATCCAAATTTGTGGTGGATCGCTATGTTGATTATCTGCATTATTAGGACAAAAGAAGAAACGAGAAACTACAGAAATTCTGGATGTAGACAAACAGACTTCAAAGATCACGTTCAAAAGAAGAAAATAAAGAGGTGCTGATATTGTTTTAGAGACGCAGAATATCTTTCGAAAAACTGAACATCTCCAGGACGGAAAGATCCTAAACCGGAGAAGGATGAGGACCAAGCCGAAGAAGAAACGGTAGAAGGAACAATAATAACTGTAGTTCATGTGATAATAATGATGATAATGATAATGATGACGATGACGATGACGATGACGATGATGATGATGATGATGATGGTGATGGTGATGGTGATGATGATACTAGCAATAGTTGTACAAGGAGTAATAATAAAATATAATGTAATATTATCGATAATAGCAAAAAGGGAGCAGTAGCAACAGCAATGGTGATGGAGATGGTGGTAACAGTAATAGTATTATTATTATTAGTAATAGTAATAGTATTAGCATTCGAAAAGTAGTAGTAGCAATAGAAGCACTAATAGTAGAAGTAATGATAATAATAAGATATAAATTATAATAATGACAATGACAATAATAATATTAACCCTTTGTCGACGGGTGTCGGCATATATCTACTGAAGGATTTCTGGCACTTTGACCATATGTATTGACATACAAATTAATCAGAAATTGCGATTGAATCCATTTTATGAAGTTTTTTGATTTTCCTTTTTATTTAAATTACTTATGTGTTTACGTGATGTTTTTCTCAATGAGAATAAAAGGTTTTTGTAACATAAGAGTACCACACAATGCAGTTATATAAACCTATAAATTCAAATTAATATCAGTGAATCACTTCTTATAATAACGCAAAGTTTGTTCATATAAAATAAACTCCATCATTTTTATAATGTTATTTTTAAAATATGTATCATTTTTTTAACGCGTGCTCTAAAATCTCTCGTCTGTAAAGGGTTAATAATAATTAGCTTGGTAGAAAATTTAAGAGATCGGATGAAGAAGGCGACCAGCCTGAGATCTCTATATGTTCTTAATATACATCAATCGTCGATCTGTGATTGGTAATCGGCCAGACTTTGAAAACTAGTTAAAAGTTTCAGCACCCTTATTCTTTCGTAAATTAGTGTATAAAAGGGAGGTTAACCAGGCAATATTTGCTTTACTAAAAACTGGGTAAAAGTTGTAACGCCTCTTAGCCAATTATAATAGCAATAGTAATTAACAATAATAATTATTATAATAATATAATGATAACAACTATCAATTATTATTAATTAATAATATCACTAATTATATTAATATCTTATTGTTTATTATTATTACAATAGGTGCTACTATTATCACTACCACTGCACCAATTATTATTGTTATTACGTTTGTTACTACAACAACTGTTGCTCGAATTATTAATTAGTATAAAGGCAATAATCATGAAAGCGCTCTTTTAAAATGAGAGACACAGTGGTGCAGAGATATTAAATACAATCCATAAAATTAGATATTCTCGAAAAGATAAGAACCTAGACTAAGACGAATCAGAAAAAAAAAATAACGGTAATTCAAACAGTTACGATTCTAAAAAATAATCATAATAATTATATTAGGAATAATAATAATAATCTATCGATAGCAATAAAGAAACAGTAGTACAATTTTTTCCCTGATAAAAACATTATAATAATAATAATAATAATAATA
>JAITYT010000192.1:741424-752416 GCA_025433975.1 Liostenogaster flavolineata
TTATATTCATAAATTCTGAACGATCAAATTCAATTATAACGTGATTTCCACTACGGTCCATTTCCTGCTGAGAAATCTTTATTGGACACACATACACATGAGAACGAGCGAAACGTGCGCGCGCGCGCGTCTGTGCCGAACGGCTCTTGGATTAAACTAACAAACGACAAGCAAAACGTGTTATTGGAGAGATCAGGAAATGAACGGTAGTACTTATAACGTTAATTGATGGCAACCTGCATCTGTCCAACGACATCGTACGATACTTATATGGTCTTCAACCAAATCGTTGCATTTACTGTGTATCTTTCCTTATCGCACGAGCGATAGTAACTCGTTCTTTTGCAAACACATAATATGCCCTTTGTTTTATCTTTTTGGATCTTATCCATAATGTGCGTCGACATGTAGCCGATTTCACAACATTTTATACCCTTCTATGGAATTTGCCACCACGAACATACTTGTTAATCAGTTGACAATTGTGATGTATTGTGATAACGACAATCTCGCGGCGAGCTTGATGGTTTCGCACGAAGACTAGTGGCGGCAATGACAATGATGGTGACAATGATAACGAAAATAGCGATGATGGAAACAAGGTCAAGGACAAAGACGACCACGGTGACGATGACGGTGGCGGTGGCGGTGATAGTGAAGGTGGTTTACGATGGTGGTAATGGTGATAGTGATGGTTGCGGTAGCGATTGCGATTGCGATTGCGATTGTGTTTGCGATTGCGATTACAGTTGCAGCTACGGTTGCGATAGTTGTTGTAGTTGTAGTTGTAGTTGTAACTACGGTTACAATTGCAAATTGCAATATTGATATTAACGATGATGACGCCGACGACGACGCCGACGATGACGACGACGACGATGGCAATGATGATGATGATGACTACGACGAAAATGATGATAATGAAGATGATGACGACGATAACGCCGGTGACGCCGATGTCGATGTCGATGTTGATGTTGATGTTGATGTTGATGTCAATGTAGATGTAGATGTAGATGCCAGTGTAGATGTAGATGTCGATGAAAATAGCGTTTGCAATGACAATGGCATATAATCTGATAAGTCCGCTTAATGATTTGAAAACGAATTACGATTATAATTTCAATGTTCAAGTTAAGTTAAAGCCTTTTTCACTTGATTAAAGGAGAGTCTAAATTTGGATTGGGGTTAGGCTGCTGCGATGTTGAGCATGGTGATGGTACCTGTGCCACCATGGAACCTTTCCCTTCGGACAAAACGTTTCCTCCGCCACTGCTACTCATACCAACGTTGACACCGGCACCGCCTTCCTTCATTTTTTCACAGTAATCTGCAAATATATCTCGGAAACGAGCCCACGACTTCTCCGGCACAGTGATGGCTGTTCTAAAGTTCGTCTTAACCTGGAGATAGAACGATTTAATATTAATTTCATAATCCGTTTTTCATGCTGTAATAGAAATATTTGCATACAAAGATAAATTAATAAAATTCTTTTGTACTTTAATCCTCTTAGTGCCAGACAACGATATATCGTCATTTGGAGAAAAGGCAGTTTTCGTTTAAATAGCTGTGACTACTCATTTTGTCGACTATGATAAATATTTCTGATGTCAGTTTGAAGTATAAACATTACCCATTAAAATTTGGTTACCAGATGCCATTTTTTACTTACACGAGTGCTTTTATTTAATTAAAAAAGTTAAAGTGAAGTGAAGTGATATCGTAGTGCGGGTTCGAAGTGCAAATGATCACGAGTGAAGTGCAAGAAAATTCATGGATTTCATTGAAAACGATGGTACACCACTGGAACCCTCAAGATAAGGTTTTTACCGCGACTAGGCAGTCTATGCGTTCCGTATCTCTTGCGTAGGCACTAATTTTGCGCCTGACACTAAAAGGGTTAAGGAACTACATTTATACACGGACACGTAATTACATATATGTACCTCAGAAATTCTCATGTAGATGCCACGATTATTCTGTCCAATGTCAAAATAAAAATTCTTGCTATCTACACGCATGTAACGACCATCTGGCAAGTCACCCTTAAAACCTCCATCATCCGTGCCAAATTCTTCAAGAAGATCTGTTAATGCGTCGCGAAATTCTATCATTCCTTGTGCAGGTATTGCAATCTGTGTTCTGGGGCCTCCCCGTGTAATCGTTTGCGATACCTGTACAAAACACGATAACAATAATAATAATGACGATGATAGTAATAATAACATTAAAGTAGACTCCTCATCGAAGCGAATTTATTAATAGATCGACGTGTACACATCATGTCCTATAGAGGTTCTTCCTTCAGTTCAACAGCGCTAAAGAGCTTTTCGTACCGTTTACCATTTAAAATGGTAACATCTCGAGACGAAAGCCGAGATCCCTTATCATTTAGAAATTAAGTATGTTGGCTGGTACATACAGGGTGACTCACCCGCAGGAAACGACCGCGGGAGTTCTCCTTGAGGTCCAGGTAATACCGCCTGTTATCCTTCACCATCATTTCTGACTTAAGTTTTCCATCATCCGGCACGTTCTCCGGATTCGGTGGACCTGCCATCCAACGTAACGAATGGAAAAAAGATGTCGGGTAAATTGATAAAATTTCTTTCGCATACGAAATAAAATATACGACATAAATATCTCGTACAAATTCAAATACCAACCATCTCTTTAAAAGTAAAATCCATATGAAATTAAACGAAGTACAGATACTGTAATTGTCACGTAACTCACCTAAGGATGCGTAAAAGTCGCTAAACGTCGATAGATGGTCCCGAAACTCGGATGCTGTACTAAGCGCAAGATAGATTTGGCTTCTTCTTCCATCTGCACCGATCTGTAGTGTAAAATATTTATATACAAGCGATGGTCGATATACCAAACAAGATAACCAAGATATGGTTATGATACCAAACCTGAAGAATATGATTATAAGTAATAATGGCGTGAATAGAATACGATTGTTCTATATTATTGTATATCATTAGTGTTTAACCCTTTAACGGCGGGTAAATTGTTGGCTGTTTGTTTTCGAACGGCATACAAATATCCACATTGATCTAAAATTAATCTACATTTGAATGAACAAGATTATAATTATACACGCGATTCGACAGTTATAAAGAAACATTGAAAAATTAGTAGTAAATCTTCTAAATGTAATATTAATTATAAAATTATTATATATTCTTTACTGAGAGCCGATATAAGATCAAATCCAATCAACTTTTTTTTGTTTACTCTTTACAATTGATCATCCAGTATCGATGAAACGATCGCATCTGTTGCTTTAACGAAACAAATATATATATATTTTTTTTATCAATTATAAATGACACTAGTATACATTACCAAAATATAACATTGAATCGCCTATCGACGATACCCGTACCCGTCTTTTAAGGGTTAAAAATGTTTAATAATATAATTGAACACAGATTGTATAACATTATAATCCTACATTTTCCTACCTAGCTGCAAAAGAAAATGTATATATTTATAAGATAACTTTTTTACAAAACCGTAAATACCTCAGCGACTTTAATAAATCTTCCTCGTCTGTTCTGCTTTACATCAAGGTAGAATCTTTTACTTTGAATTTGCAACATTTTCGTCGCCAATTCTTGCTCATTCTGTTGACCCTGTTGACCTGCAAACCATAAACAATTTTTTTAATTTTTAAATATAATTTTTACCTTCGGAATTGATCATTTAAATGAGATATAAACATTTATATCATAATATAAAAATGAACATATGTTCAGTGAAGATATATAAATGTAAGTATAGATATGCCTTCATAATGCTATCATTATGTTATAAGAGTATGCAAAATGTATATTTTAATCCCTCATAATTAATACAAATATAAATATAGTTGAGCAAAGAAATATTAAAGCACGTCAAATAAAACCATCTATATCGGTACTTAATTTTTTATTATAAATCGTAAGGATAGTCTGCACTGACGTTACCGATCTGAGAATTGTAATAACTTACGGTGCATCGAGCACCTTAAAAGTGTAAATAAAAATGAGAATTTACTAATGGCAAGAAATCGTTTAGAATTAGGCCATTGTACGATCAATTTCATTGACCTAAATTCGCGACATGTTCTAGATTTGCATCAACGCATTAGAAAATCATCGGTAGTGTTAATCGAGCAAGGAATACGCGATCGACAATCATTTCAGATTTCTCGCTATCCGATCAATGAAACGAATTGCCGATCCTTTTAGATAGGACAAGTACTTTAGTGTAACGGTGGAACGATGTTGCGAGTCCTCGCCGATCAATAACAGCTGCACCAGAAGGGTCAACGACCTCTTTGGTGCCCCACTACTACCAGCAAATATACCCCCACCCTCTTTTTTATTCATCCTTTCCCATTATTATATTCTACTATTACTTCGTTCAGCCGATCGGATACTCCACAAACTTCTTTTCTCTGTCAAAAAATCTTGCTACCAAATAATAATACCATTAGAAGATACACGACAGATACGAAAGTAAACGAGAAAACGTTCAAGCTCTTTAAGTAATATTTTACGACGTTCGACTCTTGACAAAGATACGTGGCGATTGGGACCATTTCGACTGGGTAGAATTTACTTCGATACTCGATGAATGACGGATCTCGCGATGCGAAGAAAGTGCCTCTCGAAGTTCAGACGAACAACAGTGAGATTGATCTATCGGACACTTTTCTATCGATCGAATAAATTTAACCCGCCATATCTGATAAATCACAAGAACGAAAGTTCCCCTGATATCGCGAAACTGAAAACGCTTCGTTACGAGAACGGTGTGTAAACTTTGTAAATCGGTAGCGGGCACCATATGTTAGCGACACCAAGGTTCCCGAACTCTCGGGCCCTCGAGGATCGATCGTGCCCAACTGGTCGAGATCTCTGCGCGACGTGTACCTATTTAGCGTGCGTGCGTACGTACGTACGCGTAGCTACGCGTTACGATCGACCTAAATTGTAAACGCTTCTCTCGTTTATTACATACTGGATTGTTGGAGGCTGCCCGGAATCGGGACGGGGCTGAGGTCGCCCTGAAAAATTCTGCTCTTGAACATCTTGTCGATACTCTGATAATCCGTACACCTGTACATTCTTCGCGTCTCGCGCGATGCAATTGTTTCTTCTTCTCCTCCCGATTTCTCGCCTTTTTATCCCCCTCCCTCTCCTCCCCCTTCTCTCTAGCCCCTTTACGTAACTCTTGCTCCCGCCAATCAGCTTCTCGACACTTTGTATTTCACGCCAATTGATAAGGAACGAAACGTATAACCTCTATGCAACGACAATATGCCAAATAGCAACGGTCTTCTAGGAGTTACTACATCGTTCGCTCGTTTCCTTCCTTCTCTTATTTATCTCCTTTTCTCTCGTTTTCCTCCTTTCGTCGTCTTTCTTCTCTCTCGTTGCGCGCATCTCTCGCGTAAAAACGCGTCAATATCCGCCATCACTCGAAACGAAGGGAAATCCTTGTCGAACGACCCCATGAAGTCGACGAAGACGGCAGTGCGTGCATCGATGCACGCTCATCCCCCCACTCGCATCCGTGTCTCATACAATAATCCTTTGAATTTCGTGCCTTTCTTCCTCCTTCCCCTTCCTGCTCCTCCACCAACTCCTTCTCCGCCTCTTCCTCTCCTCTTTTCTCTTTAGCGAATTGTGCACAGATCGACCGACGACTGCCGACCACGTACTTATACACTTCTACCCCCTTTAATATTTTTTTAACCGAGCTTTTTCAACTCCCACGAAAGAATACCGTTCGATCCATGGCTTCCTCTTCGCCCTCCTCTTCTTTCTCTCCTCTTTCTGACCGTTCGCCGTTTGCCTTCTCTTCATCACAATCCCTTTCAACTGTCTCTTGGATACGATACGCGAAGAAGTGTGTTTCCGCTCTTCGTTTCTCCAACTAACGACGTACCATCGTATCCCCTGACACGATCGACGAATCTCCAAACATTATATCGTTTCTATTACCATCATCGTTATCGTTATTTTTATTATCGACATTTAAGATCGTTATTATTGTATTACTAGAATATCGTCCGCAAGGTCACAACGACGTTAGCTAAGTCCCCAAGAGCACTCTGTCCTGTTGTTTGCGCAACGTTCACGACACAGTGAAACGATCGTAGAAAAGCTTCGTACGTGGCCATCCTCGTGATACCCAAAGGACATCGGTGGCAGAAACGAGACAACGTCGTGCTAAACAGTCACGTTCCTCTCCTCCTTACGAAATAACATCTCGGCTATTCTCGACTTTCTCTTCCTTCTTCCACCAACTTCATATTCCTTCGGATATCTTTCCTCTTCTCTAGCCAGGCAGACAGTTTCGATACTCCCCAGATCCTCTTGGCAATCTCTCCTCTTCCTCCAAGTTCGAAAATTTCCCCGAGTCGTCGTTCCTCACTGCTACCAGCAGCTCTGCCTTTTCTCCCTCCTAGGTCACCATTTATTGTCAGGATGAGCAATGTCTCTTCCCCGCGTCACAGCCGGTCTCGTTCATTCGCGAAGACGGAAGACGATGAGCTACCAATCGATGCCCACCCAGCTTCTCCTCAGAAGGTACCCCGATAGGACAAAGGTCTCCTCCACGGACGAAGCGACTCGGTGTCGACAGTAGGCGTGGACGCCAATGTCGAACGAGTCGTCGTCGTCGTCTTCGTCGTCGCCCTTGACGATCTACTCGTTCTTCTCGACCTTTTCGTCGTCTTCGTCTTCCTCGTCCTCGTCGTCGTCGTCGTCGTCGCTACTGTTTCTCTCGGGCGATGTCGAATCGCTCTCTGGTCGCACTTCAACGACGCCACGATGAACATCGTTGCCAACTCCATTCGGACCCACAGAGAAGGACGATTTTCGTATCAGACCTCGATCATCCGCGTAGCCAACTGGATACTTTCTCTCGACATCAGCGCGTCTTCATGACGACAGCATCGATGCCGACAACGATGAAATTGATTCCTCGAGATTCTCACGATTTCGCGCATCGACAGCGACCCAACGTCGTTACCAGATCTGCTCGGAGTCTTGATTGGCCAGAGATTTATTTTATCGTCCCTTATCATCGACGAATTCCACGCGAACGATGGCTCCTCCTTGGTGCGAGGTTTCTACGTAACTGCGGATGAATGCACGTAGACAGAAGCGCGTTCAGCGTCAGGGAAAGGAGGAGAAATCTTTAGAATCATGGAAGAAAACTATCGACCACCTTCGCGAGAATTGCTTTGTACTTCTCGTTCTGCTCTGCTGTCTTTGATGTTTCTTCCTCTAGACTTGGCCTCGAAACCAAAGATGACCAAAGATATCGATTTTCTTCCTTCTTTCTTTTATTTCCACTGGTGGTGGTGGTGGTGTTACCAGGGCTCTACTATTTACTACTACTGACGATGTCTCTTGCTCGTATCGAAGACACGCTTCAGCGGCTCGCTGCAATGGCGTGCCTCCTCGTAGCTCTACTCTCCCGTCCGATCGAAGGATTCACCTTCGCGTTCCATCGGTGTGTCTCGTGGCCCTTTTTTTTCTTCATCCGTTTGTGTCCTGGTGTTACGAGGAAACAACACCAACTGGGACACCGACGACGACGGCGATGTCGATGTACAGGAGAGGCAAGTGCATTGATCTGTGCGCCCGGAGCGCAACTCACAGCTCTGCACCGACCTGCCTCAATGCGAACTGCATATTTCTCTCCTACTGCTCCTCCTGCTCCTCCTCCTCCGCCATCTCCTCCACCACCACTACTTCCTCGTCGACATCCCCACCATTGGATCTCCTCTCCCTTGCCAACCATGCCGCGAGGAGTCCAGACTAACCATCGTGTCGTCTGTCGCTTCCATGAACGACCATCGACGACGTTCTCTTTCTCTCTCACTCCGTCTGCTTTTCCCTGGGTGCCACCGCTTCTATCGGTACTCGTATCTTTACTTTTGCTTATCTCAATGATGCTGACGATAGTAGTAGCAGCCACCGTGATTCGTGCGGTAGTAGCGATATCATGATAAACCAAAAACCTTCCAGAGAATATCGTCGTTAAGTCAAACGCTGATCGATGTTATCTTGGACTGCTTCGCGCACCCTTTCTTTTACTCGTTTCAGCGGCACCAGAAATGGTAGCACTATGATTCGTAGATGGTGGGAGTGGTATCACGATAGACCCAGGATCGTTCGGATAAACTTGTTGAATCGGACACTGATTAATACGCGGGCATCTCCACCGCCACTTCCGCGTCGACATTCTCATCGTTAGAGCTTAAAACTAGCCACCATGACGTCCGAAGTTTTCACGAACCTCCCGTTGAACGAGGCTCGATCTCTTTCTCCGTCTGATAATATCTAGGTGCCAGTTTAGCGTTACCTAACGTTTACCACAAGTTATCTCAGTGGTGCTAACAATGGTAGTAATAACGTTCGTAATACCGCATGTGCTCCAGACAAAATTGTTAGATCGGAAGCTGATTAATATGCGGAATAAAGAAGAGATACCGATATGTTGAAAGTACGAGATAAATTTAAATATAGTTACCATAGCCTGATTCGTATTTTACGAATGGATTCATCTTGGGTATAAAAAGTTTTCTCGAAGTTACATCAAATTGTAGATATTTCCTTATAGTTTTGATGTACTTTGTATAAAGGCGCTTTGATTGGAACGCCTTCACGCGTCATGAATTTGTTATCGCTACTGTACAAGCTCGAACGATCGTAGCGTGCAAAGTGTCAGGATGCGCTCGAAGCAAAAGCTATGCACCATAGATACAGACGCCTCACACCGCCCACGTGGCTCATACCGAATATAGTCGAGTAGTTGCTTCTTGTAGACATTCCACGATCTCGTGCGTCGACTCGAAGATTCAAATATTTCAACCGAGAAAATTTAATTCTTCATTTGATGTAGCTACGTTCGACACGATGTCTTGAAATATTTACGTGTCGTTAAGTCGCAAGTCGTCGTTGTAAGAAATATAGATGAAGTCATAAGGTATCGTGAAATTTCATAAAATTATGACGTTTAACGCATACGTTGCTCCGATATTGGCTAGAATTATTCTACCCCACTCTTCGTTTCCTACATTCCTACGCGTTGAAAAGACTTCTGGGAAAGTCTTGCGCGATAACGATAGTAATTTCAAGAGTAAGAAGACATTTTGTTTGCGAAAGATCAACCAAAGCCTCGATATACCAAATCCGTTAATCCTTGGAGTCTGATCCAGCTTGATAAATTACGACTTTGATATGTTGTTTTACCGAATCTAATTTTAGACTAGCATACGGTTAACGATCGCACGTAAATAATTTCATGATTGCAAACCATCAGGGATGGTAGGCACGTTAAAATTGAATATCGAGTTTCGAAGTTGATATCTCATCAGTGAGTAAAAATTTCGTTACGATGCTTGCGCGAGATACTTTCCATCCTCGAATCTGATAATCCTATTCGACCTTATATCGAAGTATATCGAGGGCCACGATATAGCGAGGTTGTAAACTAGACTCTTAAGAATCGGCTCCAATTGATGCTACGGTAGTCGGGGCCGTACTTAGGGAGCTCTTTCGGAAAAAAATTTATTCCGGATTGCAACGCAATTTAACATAATATGTCGACCAAAATCGCGAAAATTTTAAGCCATATAGCTTGAAAATAGGCAAAAAATAAAAATTCTAATATTTCTCATTCTTTATATTTTTTCCAAGATTTTCGAGTCGCTGAATATGAATTCGAAGCTAAAAATTTCGTACGAGCATTCGTTTCGAAATACCACACGATTTTATCGAATATCGATAATTCGGAAAAATTGAAAATTGTGTTTGCACGCTCTCCAGATCCGGTTACGTATCGATGGCATCTACGAAGTGCATTTTCTCTGTCAGGAAGAGCAGTAAAACCAATTGAAACGAAAAAATGGGATAGTACGATTTTTTAATCTCAACGAACCATTTCTTCGTACGGCCCTGATTGCATTTTCCTCGTTTTAACTACCGAAACGCGCTAGAGCCCACAACAGGTCAATCAGTTTTGACAAGCTCGCTTTATCGTGGCCCATGCACGTATCATCTTTCAAAAGATCCTATATCGATCGATTAATATTCGGAGCAATTCGAAATCACTCTCGATTTATCGAACGTACGGTCGAACGATGATTCCCTATTGGATACTGAATCATCGAAAAAGTATTTCTCTCTCCGCAGTAGCGTAACCATCGTTTCGTCGCCTGTGGCAAATTCTCGCCGAAGACTCGTCTGTACCAAGCAAAAGGACAACGGCGTATTTCGATCTACGCGTCAGATCTCGCACTCGAGCCTACACCTAACCGTACAAAAACCATCGAGATATTCGAAACGCGCTCCGAGATTAAATATGACGCGCTTCGATCGTGCCTAAAGCGGCACGTGGACTTCGAGAACACGCGCCGCTCTCGATTAGGAATACATAGAAGTAAAAAATTAAGAGAAAAAAACGAAAGTTAAAAGAAGCCCATGAATAACAAAACGACATCGATAGAGCGCAAAATGATGATCAAATTTTGCTCGTCGATAGCGTACGACTAGCGCCACGTAACCACGACGCGACACGGTCCCCGCCAGGAGCGTCTCTTACCTCGAAGGCAAGACGAGGGTGGTATTATCGTGGATCTTTACAAAACGATTCCAAATTTAATCGCATCCTGTATGAATGTTACGACTTAACAAATTTTTTTCCAAAAAGGAAAAGATAAATTACATTTCTCCGATTGCGCGTGGTTTCGTAATTCTTATACGAAATATTAAAGAAAAAACTATTTAATAATCGTATGGCATATATAATAAAACACACTGTACTGAGTAAAAATGTCTTATTAAATCGTTTCTGAGATATAAACATTTTTGTTTGCTAGCATCGTGATTTAATTACTAATGGCTTTTCGATATTTACGGAAGATTTTTCACGTGTTCATTTTTACACACGCTTGGCATCTTCTTTAAAAAAAAA
>JAITYT010000192.1:762345-790407 GCA_025433975.1 Liostenogaster flavolineata
GTCTTCTCTTTCTCTCGCTCCCTCTCTTTCCCTCCGTGTCCAACCGCCTCGTTCTATCCTTCGTTCCTTGTCTTCTCTCTCGAGCTTCTTCCTCCTTCTCTCTCCCGCGGTCCTTCCGTCGCTCTTTCTCTCTCGCTGCGCCGCGCCGTACGGCTGTCCCCCTCCAACTTGCGGTCGTGACGAGCGAGAGGGAGCGAGACGGACGAGCGAGCACGAGAGAAAAATGTATCGTAGCAGTCGCGAGGCCGACGACGAGACCAGCGTGGAAGGGTGACGGACTCACGCCGGGGAGGTGGGGGGAAGGAAGAAACACTCTCCACACCTACCACTCTACGTATCGCGTACAATGGTGCAACACACATTCGCGACTTCGCGCCGTCTCCGACTCGCGTGTCCATCTATGTAAGACTGTTTCATAGCCCTCGCGGCACGGATTATGCGCGTGTATGGACGCCTTTGCTTCTATCGCGACTCCTGCTCGATCGTTCTCGTTCCGACTCGTCTTTTTCCGCCGAATGATGAATCCTACTAATTCTCCCTCTCTCTCTCTCTCTCTCTCTCTCTCTCTCTCGCTTCGTTGCATTAGATCTACGTTATGTTTGTTCACATGCATCGTATCGCGTAGCAATGCGTTCTCGTTTCTGGCTGGTCGTTCGTACGAGAAATATCGATGCGGATTGGTTTACCAGTTCGGTGCTCCGTTTCCTTCCGTTTTTCCGCTTTTTGCAGGGCGCCTGCGTGCGCGACGCGACTCCGTAGGTCGAAAAACGTCGCGCGCGTACCCCGCATCGCCCAGCGAGACGATTGGCCGGAGTCGATATTACCGACCGAGTCGCAACGTCGGTAAGACACTTTTAGGAGGATGGAAAGAGGCGATTCGTCGTTTGGCGCATCGTCGCGTATACGCGCACACGGAGTGTCGAATAATCGATCGAACTTCAGAACAATGATGTAACGATTAGCTTTCGACCAGCGACGTTTCGCGATTTTAAAATGCCAGGCGTGCCGTGCGTACGATCAGGTACGCAACGAAGAACTTCTCCAACGAACCATTTCTTAATTAGATGATGTATGAATGGTAGGAATTCTCTGTTCTCGCGCGCAGAGGAAGTATGACGGTCGTTTTATGATTTTTTTGGTTCAACGGTTAATACGCGTGCGATTAAGAATTAAAATCGTCTTGTCGCATTGACGTTTGACCTTTCTTCAAAGATATTATTGAAAAAGAATGATATATCGGCAAAAAAGACTGTGGACATGATTTTTTCCTAATACCGTTATAAAAATGTAATAAATACAGTTCGATAGAGATAGCAAAAAAAATTTGCAAATAATATGATAATGTACTCACTTCGATCCGACACTATAGCTCTTCTACATTACAAACGTTCCACGCGTATAACGCGAACTTTAGCGTTTCGTATCACGTTGTAATGTTTCATATGGGATCAGCACATTTCTACGAATAAGTTTCTTAGATCGAGGTAAGGATATAAATACGAGAATTCAATGGGATCGCGTTCCGACTAGGCAGAGGAAAAAGAGCTCCGCTGTTATTAGTCTTTTTAGACGGATAATCGTTTATATCACGATAACGCAAAACTAATTTATTAAGTGGCGCATTCTAAAGTAAAATGTCATTTTATCGTCGTGTCGTGTAATTAATTTTAATTAGTCCTAATCTAACCGAAAATACATACATATGATAAAATAAATGTTATCAAATTGTTTGTCATTTACAATTTTTCAAAGTAACGCTAAACAAATTTGAGAAATAGTGATTTTGAAATTAAAAGTTATAGTTGTTCTAAAAACATGTAAACGTCTTATTAACTTTTTGCGTAGTAAGGTACATTACAATGTATCCGTTAAAGATTTTTTCGTAATAAACAGTAGATATATGCCATACGAATTGTTATAGTATGGAATCATATCACTTAACACATATTTTCATGCAAATGACGAAGTATCATCTAAATTGTAAACTAAATAAGTTAAAGGTACATTATCGTGCACATTAGTATATAATAAAAATGATTTATTCTTATGTTAAAAATTACGCAAAAGATTGGCAATACAATTTGAGATAAGATCAAAAACAAAGAAAATTTCATATCGAAATGACGTATGAAAATCAAAATTTTTACGCATAAAGAACCTTTGTCCTCCCACTTCTAATAGCGAATAATAACGCATCTAGATGTTAAACAAAAATTTGAATCCTGTTTGTTTTTTAATATGCTTTAAACTTTTTTCTTCTTCGATTATTAACGTACATTTTTTCACTGATTTTCAAAAGCTTCTCGTAAAATATAGATTTGAATTGAATGTATGAATTTAATAGAATGTAAAGCTGCTCGCTAATTTTATATTTCGGTAATTAAGTTTTCGGTTTCCTATGTCCAACAATTGTTTTTCCACGCCCAAATAATGATACGCATTGATTCAAGAAATTTGTCACCGGTACGAGAAGATAATGACGCGATGTTAGCTTGCAGCAGCAGATTTGATAAATGGTGGATGCAATATTGTAAATTAAAATTATTTAGCTTTCGTATTGCTTATCACAATTTGTTGTCACAAGCAACACGCACTAGGAACACGATTAATACAAAATAATATGTGTAATATCATTGAACGTGTACTAACCTAAGTTATCATTAAAACACATGTAAACAGATTTATCAACAGCTAGTTAAATAATCCTTTATTACAATGTGATTAACATCAGAGTCAGTCTAATAGCAGATGTGATACCGAACGATAACAGAGTTCCTTAATTAGTTTGTTTAATTATGTCTGAAATCAAAATAAATCGAAGTTTAGCAATCTTCAATAATTGAACCATCTATATTATTGTTTTAAATCTCTAGGAATCAATAATTATTTGATCTATCGCATTAAGATGATATGTTTAATTTGTCAACGAAAATATGTATTGTAATCGAGAAACGAAGCATTTTTAAATAGTTTCTAAAGAGTATAATGTGCATTATTGTATTTATATCGTACAACTAATGTATTTGGCTTATCTCTAATTTAACAACATATCGGTATTTACCGATAATTAAAATAACCTTAAAGTAATTTAAACATTTTATTCATATTTCTTAAGCAAAAAAACACAACAAAATTAAAGTTTCTCTTAATTCAACTAAAGAATAATCGTATAATGATAACATGGTTCTTTTAAGATGTTACATCATGTTTTGTGTATTTATGTGAATGTATGCACCCCAATGTATAATATGAAAGGAATTAACAAGTTCGCTCGAGTAGGCGTGCCCAGATAAAATGATTAACGGTAATTGCAAATCGTTCGCCTTTGTTCTTTGATTTAATTAAGCTTTAAATTGATTTCCTTGATCTTGTCCGCATTTATCAAGGTGTGCTGTGCAATGATTACAAAAATGGCCGCCACAGAATAAGGCACACAATTAATGCAATGTACATGTAACATAGCGGTATATTATTATATTATTACAGCAGTACATTTAACATATCGTACCTATGTTTAACGTATTTTGATGTGAACGACTCACAATGTGTATAGATATCTGGAAATTATTCGAGCTATCTGAGAAAAGTATAAGTGTGCAGGAACAATGTGTCTGTTTTGCTGTGACACTATTATTATTTTTATTTTTATCATTAATATTATTATTATCATCATCGCCGCCATCATCTTCAATAGCATTAACATTATCATAATCGTTATGAATATCAATTTCATCATCATAATCATCATTGCCAGCGTCAGTATTGATAGCATCATCATCAGCATCGGCATCATTATCATTATCATCATCATCATTATCATCATCATCATCACCATCATAATCACCATCATAATCACCATCATAATCATAATCATCATCGTCATCATCATTATCATCATCATTATCATCACCATTGTCATAATCATTTCTTCATAAAAGCAATGCTTTTATTCCTACATTTTCTCGAATTATTTTGCATATTATGATATGAGATACGATTTTCATGACTCACGCTTTGCAACCGATTTATATTTTTTTGTAACCTGAGACATTTATTCTATCCTTTCAAACAAACTAAAGCGTGAACTAGATTTGTAACAAGTGCTTCTTTGCATGTGTAAGTACACATATTTATGTATATGAGATGTTTCTATGTATATTTAACATATCTAATGCAAACAATCTTTTTCTATTCCTTTAACTTAGTCTCCATCACAACTCGGTACTTAGTAAGCTTCATCTACATTCATACATTGCTGTTCAAAGCCCATGCCAGATTATTAACTGTGTCATTCTAATCGTGTACTGTTGCTACTTAAGAGTTTAAAACAATAGGTGTACTTTATATTACTTCCGTATATCGTCTACATTTAACATTAAGATTTTCTTAAGCAACGGTTATATAACGTGATATATGAAACGATCATTTTTCTAAACAGAAATTGTTTTAAACAGGAAATATAAAAAATATGTCTTAATAATTTGATTTCATAATTCATTTAGCTCTTATAAAATAACGTAACAATAACGAGAACAAATTACAATATTTTAACATGGTGTATCGAGCAAGATATCGAAGATATCAAAGATGTGTAATCAATGTCACGAAATTAACGGCGCACGCGCGCGCGGGCGCGTGTGCGTGTCAGATCATATTAATGGCAATAATCATATGGAACTTCGAAAACAGTAATGTATGCATTTATGTGTAACGATGTACTGGAACTTTCATGAAATATTACAATGAGAGTGATCTTTTAAGGGTATTTACAAAAGAAACGTAAGCTTCCGTCATATGGCCTATTATTAAATTCGCATGTTAGAAGAGTGTGTGTATTCGTTCACAGGATATTCCTCGAATTTCCGTTTAATGTCAATTATGATATTGAACTTATGAAAATATACACGTTAATGAAGAATGAACCTGCAAAAGTACAATGTCGCAAAACTATCATGGAAAGTACAATCTTTATACGATTGTAAATCTTCGTCTTTTTAAAAAACATCGAATTTGTAGCAAAGCGAATTATTTGAAATTATTAAAGATTACTGAATGTTACAGCAGACTGCTCTGCACGGTATTGGACCTTCACCTTCCTGACCATACAACGAATGTGGCTTAAAAATTGTAGAATTAAGTTTCATAAATGGTGTTTTCCCTGTATAATAGCTTTCGTATACTTCAAAAGCTTCATCGATAGGTAATTTTTGTTCATTCATAATTTTGCCGTGACTTTCGCTTGGCAGAGCAACTGGGATTTCTTCTTCACAAAAATGTTCAATTATTTGGGCAGGACTATTTGGCACTGTTCTAGATTTAGACATATCAGAATTTGATAGATTTGTCTTAATCTCACTTGGTTCTTCTTCTACACTTGTCGCACTTTCACGAGCCAACCTATAATATTTTTGCACGTGTTCTACAATAGCTGCTTCAGCCTCCAAGCTATCTTCTTCTACCGCTTCACCTTCGTACATTATTCCATGAGTTTGTAACATTCGTTTCGGAGTTATCACAGGCTCTACCGTTTCTGCTTCCCAGCATTCCAATACATCAGGCTCTTCTATACTCGTAAAAGAAGCTATTATACTATTCGTATCATCCTCGATACTACAACTTCTTGTTTCTCTTTCGCAACGTTGCGCTACGTCTTTACTGTTATCTGCAATTTTCTCCGTTATCATACCGCAATCGCTAATCGTATCTCTACTTTGTAAAAATGGTTGGAAAGAAGAAACTGGTAGAAATTTTCCGTCGACCGAAACGACTATTTCTCCTTTCTCGAATGTTTTTACACTCATGGTATCTTCGATTATTCCATCATCGTTATTTTCAGCATCCGTCTTACGTCGCATTTTTACATTGATATTTTCAACAGAATCCTGATCCAATTTTTCCAAAATTCCTACTCGTCTTATATTGACTCTCTTCGAGCCTATCCGAGAATTTGTAGCAACCCTCATACCCGCAACGCTATCTTTCTCAGTAAATTCGCAAATCTCATTAACATTTTGTTTTAACGAATTCTTCCTTTTGATCGTGGTCGATTCCTTTCGATGTTGGTTGGAATCTGAAGAAGAAATTAGATTTTTCGGCGTATTGTTATCGTTCGTATTTACCGCACGTCTAGCGATTCTTCCTTTTGCTCGTTTCTTTGAATTTTTCGCGTTTCTTTTTCTTTTTTCAACGGCCGAAATACCATGATTGTGCGCTTCGTTCTCCATGACATTGTTGACGCTTGCGAATTCACCACGATTAGCCGTGCACGACAAGGTAAGACTGTCGTCACTGCTATTAGCAGATAGTGCAGACATGGGGTTGCCTTGCAAGTTTTTTGGCGGCTTTTCCTCTAATTCATCTTCGTCTTCATCCGTTTCACTGTCCGAACTCAAAGTAGATGTTATGAAAATATCTGGCGAATTCGCTGTACGGAGCCACTGTCTTACCGCTTCCGTTATGGGATATTGAGTGCATCGAGTTTGCGTTTCGATCCCAGAATCATCGTTGGAACCCTCGGTGGCTTTGTCGTTAACAGACTTTCCATCGACGTTGTCGTTGGACGTTTCTAAAGTATCCTCGTTCAGCGCTTCGTCATTCGTCTTGAGAGATTTTTCACTAGTAACGGTAGATTGTAAATTAGTGATCAACGTTTCCGATGTTTCGACGTTATCACGATCTTTCGTTACTTCGCTTATCGTGATCTTTTCCACGTCCAGATCATCGATACTAACCAAATCCGGTCCAGGAGTTGGTTCTCTTACAAACTTTGAGCCTTTGCTATTAGATTTTTTCTTCGTTAGGACGCTCAGTGCTTTCGAATTCGTTACCTCGCAATTTTGCAAAACTTCCTGAGATTCGACGCAAACGACGACAATAGGATTCGTATTGGTTGGTAGCGTGGACGACAAGGACTGCAATTTCTTAGACACGCTGATCTCATCCGCCGACCTTGATTTAACTATCGATTTAACGCACGTATCGAGATCTTTCGTATCGTTATGCTGATCATAAAATACTTTGCCGTTACTCAAACTCGCTTCCTTGCACTCCTTCGGCAAAGCTATGCTTACGTCGTTGTTGGATCGTTCGTACTTTTCATTGGCACCGAACGAATGATTAACAACTTCTTCAACGTCAGTCTTTTCCAGCGCTTCGTGATCAGTCTGCGCGTTCCTCGTTGCTCCTATAACTTCGTTCGTCGAGGTCTTTTCGTCCTCAACGAGGTTAGACGTCAGTCTAGTTAACGCGTCATTTAAACTTCGAGGTTCGCAGTTTGGCGTCACCGACGTAACCTCTTCCGTTAACAGTTGATTCGAATCGTCCTCCGACGTATCTTGCTTCTCGATCGTCGTCGTACCGATGACAATACCGTTATGCTTACTGTGAACGTCCTTACTAGCGGACGTAATATCCGTAGACGTATTCAAATGCGATGTTTGATCGGTAACTAACATATCTTCGCTGGTGGATGCACTGTCGACACTCGCAGGTACAACGGATAAATTATCGGGCTCGATGATCGGCCGTAGCTGAAATTCCTCGCATTCGGGATTAAGCGGCCGATTTGTGATCGTTGCTGCGTTTGCGTCTGGCGTTGTTGTAGAAACTGGCCAAGGTGGTAGTCGGGAAGATGACAAACCATTCTCGCCCTCGGAACTATAACTTTCTTCTTCCTCTTCGTCTTCCGCGTTACCCTGAATTTCATAAAATAATAAAACGGTTGTAAATCGATAGGAAATCTTGCAGGTAAAGGCGTAGGAACGGAAGATCGATAGTTACCAAAGCAAGTCTTCTCTGCTTTCTTTTCTTTCTCTTCCTTCTTCGCTTGGTACATACCGGAGGTATAGCTGCTACGTCGGTAGTCCTGATCATTGGTCCACTCTGTATGGTTACACCTTCGACAATAGAAACATCATCCATTACTATATTCATGAGAGGGAGAGACAGACAGATAGAGATAGAGAAATAGAGACAGATCGAGAAGTTAAGAAACAGCTCTTAAGTATTTATTTGCTCTCCGATAAGTGACACAATGAAAATGTGCTTAAGTTCGAGACACCCAAGAAAATGGTAAAACGCGCTCGAGGACGCAAAAACTGAACTTGGCTTTTTATCGTCCCTTTGGACTCTGGCTTCATGTCGAAGCGTTTGACGCCAACGAATTATTCTTAGCGAGCTCTATTTCAAGATGGAGCAATGCGCATTCGCTGCCAAGCTTTGCTCTTACCGCCTCCTCAAGCGGCCACGACATATTTCTAATACTAAATGCCGACGTAACAAGTCGGAACCCTCGTGATCGACGTGAATCAATGGACCTCTAAATAACGAAATGCCTCTGTGCAGCGTGGTGGAACGACGAAAGTACACCGATCGAGATCGTGTGAAAAATGAACGTACCAGATATTAGACACAAGCACGTATGCTGAGACACATCGAGCGTGTAGATAGCCTAGTCCTTAGGTACGATCGTAAAATATTATTTATATCGTTTGCGTATCCTCTCGCGCATGTACAAGCTTTTCTCACTCTTTAAAAGTACGGACGTAATCTCGAGAAACGGTTACATCCCGATCCGATCGTATCTACGACAAGGTGACTCTTTTTGCGAATTATTACCTTTTACCTTGAATGCGGCAGAGGCACGGCAGTAATAAAACAGCTATGATGCCGATGGACGGGACAGCAGTCATGAATCTGGGTATATCCCTTTCCTCTGGCCGCACATCCAACCGACACTGTTCTCGTTTAACATTAGAAATAGTGACGATCAAACGTACTACGCCCAGCCTGACGCAGAAAGGGGAAGGAGCGGATACGATTGCTTTAGTGTTTTGCTCTCCCGTTTTAACCCAAGTTAAACGTTTCGGTTGAGAAGAAGAACAAGAAGAAGAAGAAGAAGGAGAAGAAGAAAAAGAAGAAAGCATCGTTATGACGTTGATAATATATTACGCACAGACGATTTAATCCACTTAGATGAAACGCTAAATATTATCAATATCAACGACCATCGCAAATATTTGCATCGACCGATCCTTGGTACGCGTATAAATATTCACGACAAACATAAATAAATATCATTGATCGATCTGTGAAATTAAGAGTGATTTTACCCCACGCGCCTTCGTAATTCCGATATTCCCTCGAGACTCGACTGGAATAATGCGTAAAGGAAAAACGGGTGAGGTGACGTTAAGTCGTAGTGCAACGCATTTCGCGCTCCCTTCCCGACGTGCGCTGATATTCTCTTAACGACACACACAAGTGAACAGCTTCTTTCTTATTTTCGTCCGTTGTTCCGTCCATCTCTCCGTGAACAGAACCAAAGCTATACAAGAGCAAGAAAGGTAGTTCGCGATTGTCTGCCGTGACGAGACAAACGGGAAAATTCAATTTCGAATATCAATCTCATCGCACGCTTCAGAGACGGGCGGTCAAAGTGATAACCAACCATTAACGTTGACCAATGGCGGGCCGAACATGTAGTGGCCAGGATACATGTACGGTTGCGGCACAGCGGGCACTACGTGGGATAAATGAACTGGCTGTTGCATCGTGATCGGTTCGAAATAAGAGCCTCCGTTGATATCGTTCTCCTCCAAGTGCTGCTGACCCGCTTCTTGAAACTCTTTCGTTGGATGTTCCTCCGTGACTTCCTCCTCCTTTGTCAGGCTCGCCTTTTCAGCTTGATCCTCGTTTTCCTCCGCTACGCTGCCGTTGCAGCTCGCGCTCCCCGTGCAACTCTCGTTCCACGTTTCGTTAGAATTTTGTATCGGTGGAACTACGATTCCTTGCTCGTCCACTAACGGAGCGGGGGCTTCCATACTTTGACCACTCTGTCGACAAATATCATATTCTTTAATCTTTTTACAATTTTCTTAAATGCAAGTGCCTGCACATTCACGAAATACGAAGAATCGTCGAACAAATTATTTCTTAAAAGAAACTCGGCAAATGATCGAATTCTGATAGAAATATAACGCGATAATTCACCTGATAATTCATTAAACAATACGGCTGCCCACTTAGTTCAGGTACAAAGGCAGGATTGACCCATTCGATGGGCCTCAATGGGACCGGCCCACAAGGCACGGCGGCAAGAATGCTAGGTCCAATTTGGGCTGGTACGGGTGCAGGACCGACCAGCATGATTGGATACTCGTAGTAATAGCCGCTATTGTGATCGTAAAACGTTCCATAACCCAACTGTCTTCCTGATTCGGCTACTGGCGCGTATTCTCTGGCGCCACTATCCCTATCCAGTAGTTGTTGGTCCTCGGTTGTCTCGCTACCATCTACGAACGATCGTGGCAAAACGAATTACCCTCATATAAATGTCAAGACGTTCTTTAAATCCTTAAACGCGCCTCGTTTTCGAAATACCACGATAGCTCTTACGAAGTAAAATCAAAATGTAATCAAACGACACCCCAACGTCTTATATAAAACTTCCGAACAATGCAAATTGTTCAGCTAAGATCAAGCTAATATTTGCAACTGTGACTGCTAACATTCTTCGGCCTCGAATCGCCCAACCACTTTCTTACCCTGATAACTGATTAGTTCTTTTTTTTGAAAACAAATTTCCATCTGCTCAATTAATTAAAATAAAATATAATAATAATATTATTATTATATATTTGTTATTATAACTATCTTAATTTTTGTTCAGCACGACACATACGTGATATTATCCGTTCGAGTTCCATGAGTTTTTTTTGTTTTCCTATCGAGTATCGCCGAGCGCTTGTTTGATTCCGTGTCTAAAAATGTCCAAGAAGCGCGATTGCGTTCGAGGCCGTAATAGTACAACCACGCATCGACAAAATCCGGACGTGCAGTCAACTGGACTCTGCTAGCCTGTCGCTAACTTTGTCGCTGGTACTTTTAGCCACTGAACATTATTAGAAGCGCGATCGGGACTCGAACGGCTATTACAAAAATGACCTTTTAAAAAAACTACGCGTATACGCGATCATAGGCAACGATTAACAGGTTAAAAGCGAGATACTCTCTCGTTTTTTACGCGTTTCTTTCTACCTATACCTCTACCTGCGGTTGAATGCGAGGCCGACTGGCTCTCCGTGGTCGATGGCGTAGCGCTGGTGCTGGCGTTGCTGGTAGAGGCCTTCTTCCGAGACAGGTAGCCCTTCTTGAAGAGTATGTCCTGTCGGGGCGTGGTGACCTTCGTGTACTCGTCCTCGTTGAATATGATCTTGGATTGGCCAGGCGAGTCACCGTCTCCACGGACACCGCTGGCTGACTCGTCCCTGTGAGAGGACCTAGAAGAGGCGCCGCCGCTCGCGTAGCCGCTGGTGCCAGTGGTGGAGGCGCTCGTTCTTCGCGGCTTGTAGCCGCTGCATTGCACCGACCGGTCGAACGTATAGACCGCCCTCGTGCCATTCTCCTGGCCCTTGCCGGAAACGTTTCGTATGCCATCCTCCTCGGTATCCTCACCGGGTAGAGCTGGAAAGGCGACCAGTTTCGTTAGATCGTGACGACTAAGAAGACAAGGGACTTAACCCTTTGCACTCCGCTGTCCCCTCTCAGGGGACATCGTAAATCTAGCGTATCACTCGGATGTCTAGTTTATTAGCAATTACGGAGAATTAACTTATTCCAGCAGAAAAAATCCATGTTTCCCTGAAGTTTTCTCTTCAAATGACGCAAGATATCTAATCAAAATATAGTAAAATTGCTAAGATATATAAAAGAAAAATGTCAGCGGGTTTTATACCGATGTGGGAGAAAGAAAACGGGATTGTATTGTTTGTTCTGACAGTAAAACAGCTAGTGGAAGACGTCAAACTACTTATTATTGTCAAACGTGCGCAAATCAGCCTGCGATGCATATTAGGGAATGTTTCAAAGTTTATCATACTGTACAAAATTATAAGAAATAAAATATTGATTTTTTTGCACATATATATTTCTCGATACCAACTAATTCGTATAAGTCCAATATCGTTATAATACGTTACTTGGTTCCAAAACTATATTAAATAATACGAGGGTTTGTAAGTGCACGTTTCTGCCTCAAAGTAGCTGGTAGCTAACGTCCAGAATGGTTCGGAGTGCAAAGGGTTAAATGCTCTACTTTCGACGCGATTAACCAGACCTGCCCAAATGTCGTAAGATCGTAAGGTTCTTTTCGTCTTGTACGACTTTCCTCGTCACGAAGAGAATCGGGGAAGATTAAGAGAATCTTTGATTAAATAGAAACTTTAAAGGGAGATAATCAAAGGGGCACTGATACATCTTTATCGCGCGATTCCAAAAGAACATCGAACGGATTTTTATGTCATCATACGACAGGTCGTTCAGGCATCGTTCTTTTGTCGTTATCTCTTCGAAGCGTGGGCTTCGAAGTTACGTTCGATTTTTTATCCAACGATCGGCATTTAATTAAAGTATCGATCGAAACCCGCTAAAAGTTCTGTTAAAATTTCAAGCTCATCCATGTCGAGGACAATTTGATAGCCACGGGTGCACAGGATGCAGCAAATGTGAATCCTATGGCTTCGGAGATAAGATTGAAATACAGCGCAACGGCCTTAAACTCGATTTAGTCGAATGCTATTCCGAGGAGAAACGACTTCATAAAAAGGAAAAAATAATTATCGATAAACGCGAAAAATAGGTGCGTAAATTATGCAATCGAGAAAATATAGTTATTGAACACGATACGCGCTTACCTTTCTTGGATGGAATCTCGTAACGTTTAGGCAGGTAGTTTTACGCTTACTAAGTGTAAAAACGATACGAATGAAAATCATCTTTTTTCTAGTGCATTTAAATATCACGTTAAAATTTTCTAAGAGAGAAGAAACACGTGAAAAACGTATCTTTGATATATTCATGCGAAAGTGTTCATTGAAAAGTAATTAAAAAAAGGCTTAGGAAAATGTGAAAATGCAACGAATTATTATCTTCGTAGAAACGACACGACTGTGTCACATTTCTTCTACTTAAATGTATTTAAACGTCCACGTAAAACTAAATTTTAAGAGACAGTGCACGATAGGGTTAATAAAACAAAAAATAACACAGTTATTAACAAAATATTTTCCTTTTCTCGTAAAAAGAAGCACGGTTTAAAGCGCGAATTAGGTCACGCAGAAATCACGTATCTGCGTTAATGATCGGCTTTTATGAGGTAATCATTGTATTAGGCAACGAGTGCAACGGCTAAGGTCGTTATTTTTTCATGACAAAGTGCTCGGGTATAAAATGACAAAGACAAGACAACAGCAATTAAATTTGTTCTTTTTATCAGCAAACGGAATGCATCGTAAACCTTCCGATAGCTACACGACGAAGAAAAAAAAAATCACGTTTGCTCATCGCGTGTTGTTGATTTAAGCCTTCTTACAAGGAACACGGGGAAAAAACTCAGAAAGTTCCATTTAAAAAAAAAGTCGGATCAACGTATCAAAGTGTTACTTCAGCGAACGCTCATGAAACAGTTCCGTTATTTTATCGTAAATTTATTCAAGGAACGAAGTCTTGGAACTTCGTTCCATCGAACGACGCGATTATCGCGAAGACGTGATTCTCGTACAAAGAGAAATCGGGACCTAGTCGTAACTTCGTTGCTCTAGTACACTCGCTTCCTTTTTCTCGTTCCCGACACGCGGGAAAAATAAAATCGATCCATCGTAATCTCACTGTCGTTTAACACGTCGTTTTCCACGTCGGAACAGATAACGAACATGATGATTATTATGCGCTCGCATAAGAATAGGCAATTTCCAGGAAATTCGTTAATATCGCAACGCTGGGCACATGATGAACCAATTAAGCCGAGAGCTATTGTACATCGTGCGTTGTCCGTCATTGTTATCGCCTTTAACGAGAAAGATCGTTCCCTGTTTCGCTTCGACCACGGATAGTCTGACAACGATTACGACACGACAAAAGACACCGCGATTCTTTTTTTGCGCAACCGTAAAATCGTTAAAAGTTACGAAATCTCGACAATGGATTTCCATCGAAGTCTGATGTCCTCACTCGATTTACTCGACACCAAGGATTGACCGAACAACGATATTCAAAGAAAAGGAACAGACAGATTAGATAAGAAACGAGGAAGGTAAATTAAAACGCAAATAAGTGCAAAATCAAGCTAAGAAGCAAGTCGCGATCGAATTTCGCGCTCAACGATCGCGACTGCGCAGGAAGCTTCGTACCGTCTTGGTACCTCGCTAAAAGCAGAACGTGATTGGAGGAGCCGATCACGTGGGTGACTTTCCGTTGTCGGCGCCACTGCATCGCTCCCCACTCCTTCTTCCTCTTTCTCTAGCCCTCTATCGTTATATTTATACGTCTCTTTCTTTGTTCCTCTTCGCGCACTGCCCCCCACCACCCGCCTTTTTTCCTGTTAGCGCGGGCGGCTAGCGTTTGACACTCTTGCGCCCTTCCTTGCGCGTCAGAGCGCCTCTTGGCGGCTTCCTGCGAGTGCGCTTCCTCTCCTCGCCCTTTCGCAGCACCCTTTTCTCCTCAGTGACGTACGACGCAGCAGCACACTCTCCTAGGTAGAGTCTTGCATGTTTCACCGTCACCGTTCGCGAATAAAGGACGATGAATCGCGCAGGACCTTTTTAATCTTTTAGCGCATTATCGACGACTCCACGATTCTTTTGGGCAATATCGATTTTGGTCTCGCGGATTTATCGGTTTATCGGTTTTTTTTACTCATGGGACAGAAGAATTCTCGATAGTCAGGGTGATCGCTACCTTTTTGAGATATCTTTAAGCAGTTTAATATAACGCACGATTCGTCAAAAATGCATCACTACTTGAGCCACGTGCGTTTATTCGGATTGGTAACAAAGTATAAAAAGAAAAAGGGGATTCGACCGCAAAAAAGTTGTCCACATGGAGGACGATTCTTTGGTCCCGAAAAAGTTACCACGCGGCCATTTTGGGTCCGCGAGTGTTCGTGGGCCGATCCTTTGCCTACCAGTTAACGCACTTTCGTAAACTAAAATTTAACATCCGGAAAGCAAGCCAATCGGTAACGAATCTTAAAGATAGTCTCGATTTTTACTCGTGAACCGATTCGAACGAAAGACGTCGCGTCGACAATGCGCAAAGTTTTGACAGGTTACTTTTGGATAGACGAATGAAGTAATAAGACGTTGGACGAACGAACGAACGGAATCCACCCTCTGTCCACGGATATTTCTTCCTTTCGAACTGATGGAGGAAATCTCGTGTCCGCGTTTTCCGTGTCGACGGAAGAAAAGACGAAAACCGGCGTCGAGGAGATGAAAGCAAGAAACAGCAGCAACAGAAGAGAAGGAAGATGAGAAAGAAGAAGAAGAAGAATAAGCGACGTAGGAGGAGGAGGAGGAGGAGGAGGAGGAGGAAGAGGAGGAGGAGAAGAAGAAGAAAAAGGAGAAGGAGGAGAAGGAGGAGAAGAAAATTCCGAAAGCGTGACCGTAAAACGAGGATGCGGGCGCAAAATAATCTGTCGCACGCGATGCCCCGAGATCGACTGCGCTTGACACGAGGTAGGGGGGTGAACGTAACCACGAAGGGGAAAGGCAAGTCGAGGAGGAGGAAATCGCGGCGCGGTTCGACGGACGTAGGCGATTGGTTGCCGTACGTGGACTAGAATAGCATCAAGAATTAGAATAGAAAATGGGCGAGAGGACCATCGAGCGGCTAACTAACTACGCCAACTAACAGTGCTTCTACCAACGCCAGTGGTGATGCTGATGGTAATATCGTAGATCGTAATGGTAGCACTAGCTCCACTGTTTAACATGAGAACGATGATCACTACACAGCAATCGTAGTAACAACTAGCACCATAGTAACAATAGTAATAGCAGTAATTGTAGCGATAGTAGAAGTAGATAGTAACGTAGAAAGTGGTATCGATAAGATTAGCAGCTGTAGTAGTGCTAGAGAATCAGCGGTACCAATAATAAAAGCGATAGAAATAGTATTTAAAGACAGTATTAGAAATAACGATGGCGGAAGTGGTAACAGCAGAGGAACGATACCGACGGTAGTCAGAACTTCGAGTTCAACCATTTTCTTTTTTACTCATCTTCTAATTAGGCGCCAGAGCGAAACGTTCTCGAGAGTTCATCGAAGGACGAAAATCGCTCGATATATAAACCGCCGCGACGATTATTCCCACGCATAATTCAAGCCATTTTATCGTCGACATTTAACGTTCGTTAAACGACCTAACAAGTTTAGTAATCGAAAGTTGTAGAGAATTTATTATAAGACGAAAATGATTACATTGACCTTCTCCCCTCTACAGAGTCAAAGAAGCCTTTTCTGCGCGTTATAAAAGCAGAGCAGGCTTACTTTTAGCGTCACGTAAAACGACGATAAAAACAAGCCTCTCATATGATCCTAAAAATACACGAATTTGAACATGGAAAAATATAAGTCTATCGAGTATGGACGAAGTTGACAGAGTCGAATGTTACGGAAGTTAGCGGTATCAACATCTCCCTGCTCCCCACCCAAAGAAATCACTACACGACCTAATTTACGATCTTTTACGAGTTAATAACGATGACATCGTTTCGGTGAATTTACGATCCCGTAGAAACATGCCGTGTTACGGTGAGTGCCCAACGTTACGAATACGATTGGAGGAAAAACAGGTAGAAGACCATGAGGGATAAACGACACGAGGAAGTGAATTATATCCCTGGCTTCTCGAGACTGACGTCGCGACTGTGATCGAAACGACAGTTATTCTCCCTGAAAAAGCAACGAGGATGAAAGGTCACGACCATCGTTGCTGGCATGGCGATGCTGGTAACGGCGGCAAGAGCTACGTCTCACCTAATCTAATTACGAGAGCGACGCTAATCGACGCTAATCTTCCTAGCTATGGTCGAGTCTCGAAGCAGCGCTTTCGGATTCGATCGGTGATCGAGTTCCGCGTCGTTGAATTTGTCCCTCTTGAACGAACAGAATCGTGCCAGGTAACGGGCGAGACGGATGGACAGACGGGTAGATAAATAAATAAGTAGGTAGATAGGAAGACAAACTGACGGACGATTTTAACGATTTAAGAACGAATCACCGACTGACTTTGTACCAAAGTGAGGTCGAGGTTCCAAATATTTGAATATTCTACGCTCTTCTTCCATCATGAAAGTGGAGATGCGATGAAATTAGTGGTGGAAATTGTTTGAATTAAATTTGAATTAAAGCAAGAATTGATAAAGGGAAAAGGAAGAACTAAAGAGCAAAGAATTCGAAAATGGACATCAGAGACACGAGAAATCCGAAGAATCTTTGATCCGTATTTGTCGATGAGTAGTTCAGTCGTGATCGATCTTGTTTTGGAGACCAGATCGTACCCAGAGCGATAAGTTATTTTTAAAGAGAACTTATCGAAGTTTTACAGTCGGACGATGGTGCGATCGTCGTTCATAGTGCAAGTAATAATAATAGTTAATCGCGATGACGAAAGGTTTAAGGTCCATTCGCACTAGGAATCGATCTAGAGGATCGATAGTTCGACGAAGCGCCAATCGGTTAGAGCATGGCACGAATTTAGGAGAGCGTGTGCACATCGCGACCCAAAAATACACGTAATTCGCGACGATATAACTAGTGAATTCCTTCGAGTTACGTAACACAGTCAAGAGTCGCCCCTCCCAAAGCGTCATCACGGTCTTTAACCCTTATGCCACACCAAGAAGATTTTTCTAGCTTCTCGAAGAGAAACGAAGGGACACCGAATTTAATTATTATTCGATCTTCTTGGTAAATGAAAACGTAACGAATCTTGGTCCAAGAAGTTAATGGAATTGTTGGATTATTAATATTACATAACGCGAGACTATATTTATTAATTCGCTAAACGAATCGATTGAATGAGTGTCTATAACATGATGACAAAAAAATCAACGTCTAAGAATTATTTATCTAAATAAAAGATAATAGAAGAACCAACGGACGTGTTTCCAGTTACCCATGGAGTCAAGCCACTTTATACCATCAAGCAATACAGTCATCAGTTCGTAGCAACATAAACGAACCACTTTTAAATAAAACTGTGGCCACGTGTCGCTTTATTTTTACCTATTTCCAATATGGATGTTAATTTCCTTCACGAATCAATTGTTATAAGTCGATTTTTTAATTAAAACTTATCGAGACATAGAGTTGCCAAAAACTGTTCCTTTCAGTTCAGTGATCTTTTCCTCGCTTTTTGTATAATTAAACCTAAAGATCATAGTAATTTTTTAGAATATTGCTAGACACTTCGCGTAAGTGGTAAGATCAGGACTTTTTCTTACCGGTCAGACTTCGGATCTTTCGTAACTCTCATTTCTTCATGCCTAGCACCCAGTCGGTAACTATGTCGAATCAATGTACCTTCGACGGCCTACCGACGAGTCCACGAGCAAACTCAAACCCGAAATCCAATAAAGAACACACTGCCTACAGAAAAATAGGTCGATTTACTCTGAAATGCTCGTCTCCCCTCGTCCAGTTACATTGGACTCATCTCGAGCGAAAATTGTTGAATCCGTCGATGGAAGGAATTAGTTCGCAGAGCTCCTTACGATATTTAAAGATATTTTCACAACATTCACATTAAAGATTATCACAAAGAACAAAAAGAAACAACTAAATTTCCAAATAGTGGATAAAAGAGCGCTCCAAAATTTTTAAAATTTTCTGTCGTTTATTTTGAAACAACATTCGTCAATTCCAACGACGGATCGTTGCCTCACCAACGACGATGACAGGAAATGAAATTTCTCAACAATTTAGCTACTCCTTTTTCAGAAACGAATAGTCACTAGTGGATTGGACAAATCCGATCGTGTCTACTTATTTCCCCCTTTTCCACCATCATAATTCCTCACTTTTTTTCGCTTTTACGAAACAGCAAGTCGGTACCGATCGGTACGACGAGAATCCGCGAGGAAATCTACCTTCGTTCTAGTTTCTGTCGAACCCAGATTCCGAATATACATAGTCGATTAAAGTGAGCCTAGATATACTTTGTTGCGAAACCGTGTTCATATTGAGACGATGACGACGACTATGACGTTAGATTCCATTGATCGGTTTTATGCGAGCGCGTTTCAACATGACTCCGGCTCGTACGTGAAATGTTCTCCCTGTTCTCCACGAGACAGCGTCTATCTGCATGTCTCCTCTCCGGAATTCCGTTTTCTCGCGTCTCCCCGTAACCCCATACTTCTTCGACCCCTGGCCTCCTTGCGTCCAACCACCTTACGATCGCTCTTTGAAAGATTATCGCTTCGGTTGAAAGCCTTCAATATCGAGACGAGAAATCGATGCTAGTCGAATGCACTGGTCGACTATTCGAATATCGTTGTTGGTTGATCATGGAGACGTCGGCAGGTTGATAGAGCGAAAAAAGGAAAATTAAATTTCGAAATTCGACCGAAACATTTTCGAAGAAAAATTTGCGCTCCGTGTGAAATGGAATATCAAAGAAATATGTGTACGAGATTCTTATCCTTCGATGGTGACGTGCTTCTCGGTGGGTGGTGGAGCTACCACGCGGCATTAAATATTCACGATTTTAAACGCCGGTATAACGCATTGATATCGTGTCATACGTACGCAACGATACGTGAATATCTAATAATTTCCTCGATATCCTTAGAGTTCTCTTAGCATATGCAAAGATCACTTCCGGTATTTTCCAACGACAGTGTCGTTGAGGGCGATATCGAGTTCTTATCTTCGCACGGTGTACTTAAGGATCGATTGATATTATGGAGACATTTTCCCTTATCCAGACCAAAAATAGCTAGGCATGCTTGTAGAGTAAATACTGGAAAAAGGAGTCGAGATTACGCTTAAATATTAAAGCGTAAGTTTCTAGCTGATCGATCAAATATTTCTTTTTCCCCACTCGTAATATCAATCACGCGTGTATAGTTGGAATTATCGTTTAAAATGACTGAAATGTTTTTATAGAAATTGATGGCTGATCGATCGAAAAATCGATGTCTATCGACGATAAGTCTCGCGTTTCGTTAAGAAATAATAAACTCGACAGCGACGATGTGATCCGCGGTATCGCGCGGTCGATCGTATTCTACAAAATCAAATTTCATAATTCGTTACGTTGATAAAGCATAATCGTGGACGGAGAAGGACGTGACTTGTCGTTATCGTCGCTCAGTTACGCAATCGAGCGAGAAAACGAACGTACGAACGAACGACCGTTTTCTAGGAGGCCTATCTTTATCTGCTCGCGTACGTTTCTAGATTTCGACCTAAAATCGAACGTCGTCATCGTCGTCGTCTTTCCGAGAAACCGTTCGCGAAGAAGCGAGAACTGTCTGTTCTCTAGCGTCTATCATCGATCCGCCCGATGACATTTGAATCGCGAACTCTTTCTCCCTATCGACGGTGTGGCGTCGACACTACGACGCTGCACCGTCGCCTTCGACTCTTCCGCTTTCCTTTCTGTTGTCCTTTCTTGTCTAGCCTCTCCTTCCCTTCTTTTGTCTCTGTATCTGGCGGAGCTAGTACTTAGATTTTATCGCCATATTTTCACTCGGACTCGCCAGGAAATAATGTTAATCGAGTCTGTTAAATAGATCCTTAAGAGTGCTTGCCAAATTGGGAGGTAAGTGGCTTCGGAACCGTAGCTCTGAGCTTGTCTTGTCATACTAGGTTCGTCCAAATGTATATTTTTATCGTGTATTCGTAGATGTAAATTGCTTCCGACCTTGTAGGAACAAGTAAAGAGAGATTGAACGAATGTACGATTTTACAGCCTGATCAAGCGTATCGACCAGAATATTTCGATCCTTTAGATTTAAATTTAGCTAGTGATCCTGGCGAATTCTATATCGGATAATTTTTAATAGGGTTTCTGTACTTCTTGGTTCTTCGTCGCGCTCGATATCGTGAATCTTTTCCTTGCTGCCGACTAAAATCACTTCAACGGGAATAATCGATTCCACGAGCGAGTCACCGGCCTCGAAACGGAAACATCACAGTGTCTAGAAACGCTCGGCACAAACACTATTTTACTATTCTTTTGCTCGTTTGCTCGAGTTTTCTCTTTCTTCGTTTCCCCTGTCTCCTTTGTTTCTCTTTCTTCCTACATCTATCCTTCTACGATACCTATCTATGTCTCTCGCGTGTCTAGTTCTCCATCGGAGTCGAAGCGATCGTTAATTCGCTGAATACAGCCTGCGAATTTCACGTTGACGTTCCACGCAAACTTTTTTAAAACTCTTCCGGATCGTTCGATCGAAGCGACTTCAATTCGATACGAACTCCGACACGGAAAAAGGTCAATTGCCACGAAATTCGTCAATGATTACTATAATAACAAATTGTTCGATTGTCTGCGCAAAGGTCGAAGTTCACGTATGATTCGTGATTGAATAATCGGCGTAACGACGGCCAATTTAATTGTCGTTAATAAAGTTATAGATGATCGTGTTACTTTATACGAAATATTGAATTAACGGAAATTGAAATCGGCGTTCAATTAATCGCTTCGCTAAAAATTATCGAAAAATAGAGTGCTCCCTTTCCACCGTTAAATCTGTTCCATTACATCATCGTATTTGATCATAGAGATAGAATAATATAATACGAATTAATGTGAGTCGATGTAATTCAAATCATAATTCAAAATTCAACATGTCTGATTGAAAAATACCGAAGAAAAATTTGGGAAAACGTCGATACTAAATGCAACGTAAATTCGGGTGGCACGCGTTGAACGTCGGTGGAATAACGTCGTTGCCATAAATCAACGTATACGGAAGTTACATGGCATAATTACGCGTCAAGTTGTTACTCTCGATGGTCGGTCACCGGTGACCGCCGTCTACGTCATTGAGAGGCGCACGCCGGTCGATCGTTGGTGACACTCACGGCATTTAATGTGTTAAGCGTATCGACGATTTCCCTTGTGCCCTCCACTCCTCTCACTCATAGTTCTCTTCCCCACCACCATCGCCACCGTCATTATTAAACCTAATAATGACGTTGCGCATACGATCATCTTGTATCTAACACGAATCTCTTCGTGAAGAGATTCAAGTTATTGATGAATCTACGAAAGAGAAAGTTGGGTCCAAAAGATCCCCGTATTCCATCGTGGGAAACTGAAAGACAGACAAATTTAAGCGGATTCTAACCAACGTTGCCTCAATTTTATTAAAAGACCTCTCGCCTCTTCCGATGATGATAAATTAAGATTCCATGTTTATTAACAGGCGGAATCTCGTTGGTTTCGACGGAACGTCTGGCTAAATGGTTTGTTTTTTCAGTAAAATATTTTAGTTACCACGTGTCTTCGTAACTCATCGTTTCATACTCCGATACGATGATGTTACAACCGCCTCGTAAATCGAGGCTGAAATAAATGGATAGCTTTTGAATACAAATCAATGGAAAGATAAATAAATATGCGTATCTAAATCTAAGATGTAATTTAAATAGCCGATACATTTGTCTTCATTTTTATATAACTGGGAAAAAGCATAAAATATTCTCCTAGGGATTAACGTTCTTGCAAAGACAAGTATTCGATTTGGAAAAGTGTAAGATTGACAATAGGTTGCATCAGAAGTAGCTGGTGCTGCTATCGATCGATGCTAGCACTACTAATCTAATTTCTAATCATTGATAAACACTTTCTAACTTTAAAAACGAATCTATATTAAAGACAAATTTAATATTAGAAGCTGAAGATACAATATGCACATATTTACGTAAAACCATCCACTCGTGATCGTTATCCAAGTCGTAGTACCAACGAGATTTCACACCTCTATTCGTCTCTAGACACCATGACAAAGTTTCGAGACAATTCCAAGCTCTATCTTTATGTTCCGTGTTTATTCCGAGTAAACTAGAACCAAATCCACGATCGCATCGAACCTGCCTAGGTTGCGCATCTTGCGCAGTTCACGTTCCTATTGCCAAGAGGAGGTAGGTATCGGTCAAGCATCGTGATCAACTTGCTCGAGTGGAGCCTCGAAAACGAATATCAACCCGTACGCGCTGCGATCCAACTTTTGCTAACGATCGAGCCGCGAGAAAAGCGATTTTCGTTCAGGATGCCGCGAAACGAGGAACAAGGATCAAGGACAGCTCGAAGGATCTGCTGCTTCTCTTCTTTCAACCCCCCGCGTACCTTCCAGCCTTCTTTCCTCCAGTTTTTAAAATTTCCTCAACCGTCGTCGAACAACATCGTTCCCTCGTTTGAGCTTGCGTTAAGCCATACTTTTGATCGGGTAGTTGGAACGAAGGATCAGGGTGAAAAAAAAGGGTTAAAGATGCGAGGAATCCTGATGGATCTCCTGGATGGTTTAAAGACGTTCGAATCGAGGAAGTAAGACGACGACGAACGAAGGCGAACGCGACGGTGGTGTGCGACACACTGGGCGGTCCGATGGGCCACCCCCGATGTAGGCGAGGTTTCGATTTTCAGCCTCGAGCCGCGGCTGTGCAGTGAAAACGATTTCGCATTGGCACATCCACCCACCACCGCCACTACCACCAATAGTAACAGCACTACTACTATCACCATACACGAATGTTGCCACTGTTATTACACTACTAACAGCACCACTACCACCACCAGTGATATTACTATCACGAATGCTGCCACTACCACCGCCACCGCCACCGCCACCCATCGCCCACGTCATCTTCCGTCTCCCCTCTTTTCTCCCCTCTCCTTCTTCCCGAAGGTACGACGTCACAGTTTCGAACGATTTTTGGGCTCCGCGTGTTTTGCGAAGATGTTCTGGAGTAGCTAGCTTCGACGATGGAGGTATTTTATCCGATGAACAGTTTGACCATTTCTAGGTGAGCGTGAGCCAATACGATGGATATCTTTTATAAAAACGGAAAGTGTACATCTCGTCTGAAAGGTACTTTGGCTTCGTGAAAATTCTAACGTCGAATCTATTTTCAAATCGTGAGAATAATGCAAATGCTCGACCGAGACTATTTGCACGTCGTAGAAAGAATTATGTAAAAATAACCTCGATAATCGGAAATAGTGCTTCGATTTATTTTCGAGGTGGAGCGTGAGAAAGGAAGGAGAAAAAAGATGAAGAGGAGAAGAAAGATGGCATTTTCCTGGACAATCGAGGGTAGACTTTCTCCCAGGCGCCGTCTAGACCCTGAACCACGGCTGAGCTTGACTGCCAAGTATATACAAATAAAAGAAACTTATTCGATGCTAACCGTCGTTATTTCGCAAGTAAACACAAACTGGAGACGGAATTATGTAAGAGCATTCATTTATTGGTTCCCATCGGGCACTTTATACCTCGAATATTATCGTAAATTTGTACCGCACCGATGTCGTATCGAGGCTTTTCAGGATACAATTTTCTGAAATATCACGAACGGAATCATCTATTTTTGCGTGGGTGATACTTTAATAAAGACGTATACCACCAATTGATTAGCGATCAGAATATTACGTTTCGTACCTTTTGCCACTTCGTTTAATAATCGAACATCACGTAGGAGGCTGACTACGAAGAATCTAAGAATTGAATTTAAACGAAACTTTTCTTTGAAGATTATAGAGATTCGTCATCCCTACACCATTTGGATCAAACTAATTTTATCGATGCTTCTTCAAGTTTTGTGATACTTTGATGAGATTCCTACGAACCAAACCTGTCCTTTCGTAAAGTTTCGGGAAAACCTGATCAAACGAGTTCGGAGCGTCGGTACGAAGTGATCGAAAAGTGGCAAGGAAGTGACTCTACATTTGCAGTTCGTCCTGTGACTCACGTATCGCAACGATCTGCGCAGGACGAAAGAGTTGGACGAAAACAAGGAGTGGGCATAGCCGCGCTTACGGATTTTCAGCAGAGAGGCCTCGTGGTGGGGGAAAGAACGTATTCACGGCCAAACTCGAGTAACGGTGTGCAATCGTGCCGATTTGTCGCCGTGAAAAATAACCTATTCGATACGCGTCTTTGCTAGTGTTTTCTCGTTCCTTTCTTGTTCCCCCGCCTGCTCTCCTTCCCTACATTTTCTTTCCACGAGAGGAACTGTAACGATATCTTTTATAATTTCTTTTCCACAAAATGTGCAAAGAACGACCAAGGATATTCTTCTAACGTCTGATAATAAAAATACGGAAAATATCTTCAGAAATAGCTACTTTTTAAAGAACTCTTACGTCGACTCCGGGAAATCGATTTTCTTTCCCTGAGATGTTTACCAATTTTTCCAATTTTTTAAATTAAAATTCGTATCGCTACGAACGATTAATAATTAACGTAGAAAATAGAATTGTATCTTTCGATCGATGCAATTTTGCTACGAATTGTGTTAATCCAAGGAATATTCCATCGTACTCCTTATCGCCGTTCAGTACGTGGTGGATACGCACGCATACGACGCAAGCCAACGAGCCAATATGACCTTATCTTTTTTATACCTTACTATCGCACATTCTGACGTTAGATTTAAATAACCTCAACGACACTACCACACGATGACGACGATTTGGCATGCGACGTATCGGGTTTATCGTTCTTATGACATGGTTCTTATTTAGACACTGAAAGGAGGTAGGAGGGTAGGAACGAGAGGAAGAATATCGTATTCAGTCGCCCGAATAAAATCGACTATTACATGATACGATTTTAATTCGAACTCCTATATCATTTTTTCAAACTTACGAGACCGATTAGTTTATCGTCGGCAGAGTCCCTTCGTTCCGGGCGTTATCGAAGTATCCCCTTTGACTCCTACCGCCAGTTTTTGTCTTTTCTTTCGTAACGTTTAAAGCTTTCACGTCACACGAAGCCGCGGGTTGCTACTAGTCGTAATCGTCCACGATAATCCTCGATCTCGCGCGAAGTGACTGCGATATATTCGCGTCTATGCGTTCGGATTGCAAAATACGACGCCCGAAGAAAATCCTTGAGAAATTGCAGATTTAAAAACCAAAATTATTCAAGAAAAATAATCAGAAACCTGGCGACAGATAGGCTAGTACTTCCTAACTTTATCGACACGACAATATCACGAAATTACTTTTCTAATTTCTTGGTTGTGTTACAATTGTACCCCTCGGATCGTTCGTTCTTCTTTGCGCCTTCGAGAGCTTAGAAGGAAATTTCAAGGAATTCAAAAGAGAATACGCGGCACAACGCGACCCGATCGAATCCATCGAAAAAAATTCCAACCGATCGGAACTCGCGAGGAGGAACGAAAGAACGACGTCCGCGCGCCGATAAAAATAGAAGGATTTCGATTCCATTCGTTCGGTTCTGAACGTCCTCGTCTTCTTTTTCTTCCTCCTCTTCTTGCAGTCTTCGTCTTTGTCATTGGAAGTGGCAGCGAGAAGAAGCTGCGGAGCCTACAATGTCGCGCGAGATTCTGCCTCTAGGTGTGAAAAGAGAGGAGAGATACGACGTTTGGTAAATATAGGATAGATAATATAGCCCTTGGCAGGTTCTCGTCCGCGCTCCGCTAACTTACGTAAGCGTTTCGATCTGCGTAGGCGCGCAGGAACGAACGGACGGACCGACTGCATAGAAACGTGTCTTTTAGGTGGACCAATCGCATAATCGCGACAAAGTGCGAAGCTATTGTCGAAACGATATGCCTGAGAAAAATTAGCTGTCGCCATCTTTTTTGTCATTGTTATCCATTTTTATCCTTCTTCTTTTATTTTTTCTCCTCCTCTGTTCTCCTACCTTTGAATTGTTCGGACCTATCGACGACTTTTCGGCATCTCTGTCTACAAGACGAGTTCAACGTTCTTGCCTCTTGACACAGAGTCGTAAAAGTTCTTCGAATTCTTCGATTTATTTGAAAATATTAAAATAAACGATGGATTCGACGATGCGCGAACGAACTTCGATCGTTCGTGACTCGAAGGAATTTCGACGTCCAAGCTACCCTTAATAACACCTAATAATCACCCTTCACAGGGTAAACGTTTCAAGTCACGAACGAGTCGCGTATCATGGATATCGTGTATCCTATGGAGATAGAATCGGCCGCCATTTTCCCTCTCTTCGAATAGACGTTTGTATTTATCCAACTCCGAAATCGGAGCAATGCGACAAACAGACGCATACGTACGCGCGGTTTGGAGGAATTTCGCATTTTCGGAGAATAAAATCGGCCGCCATTTTCTTTTTTCGAGTAGACGTTTGTGTTTATCGAAATTCGAACTGTAAAATCGTGAAAAGCATTGCGTTAACAATGCGACAAACAGACGTATACGTACGCGCGGTTTCGGGGAATTTCGCAATTTTGGAGAATAAAATCGGCCGCCATTTTTTTTTTCGAGTAGACGTCCGTATCCGTCGAATTCCAGACTCGAAAATCGTGGAACGCATGGAGTTGTCGCGTTGCCACGCGACACACGCGTGCATCGGCGACCGCCAGTGCACAGACAGAGACAGACAGACGGACACAGACGCACGTGGACATGGTGTATTCCTGTCTGGCGGTGCCGCCGCCGTTCTCGACCCCGTCGTCTCCATGGTATCCTTTGCCAAGGAAGAAGAATTTGAATCGTTGCCAGGAAAGTCCTTTCCATCCCCCGACGACGACGTCGCCGTCGCCGCCGCCGCCGCCCTTGCGATCGTTTGGCTTCAAGAGACGCAGTTTTATCGTACTTTTCCTCGAGACGTTGATTCAGTAAAGTCGACGTCTACCACGCGCGTACCTCCTAACGAGATATCGAGGCGTTGGGCAAACCGACGAAATTATTATTCCCGAAGTACGACGAGCTCGTCGTTTCGATTCGATCGACGGCGGTGTTTGGAACGCGAGTCGCACCTGCGTATTCGACATTTTAACCCTTTGCACTCCTATGTCGAGTGTCACTCGACATTCATTCGATTCGCGATTCTTCTACTTCGAGACACGCTCGGCACTTTCAAATTAAATTCACTGAACTTCCGAGCTTTCCTTCTTCTCTTTTGAATAATATTTAAAAAATTATATAAAAAGAAGAATATAAAAAAGATAAAAAAAATAATAAACTATAATTCTAATGTATTATCAAACTACATTAAGAATTATTAGAAAATAATTAGAAATTATTGGAAGGAAAAA
>JAITYT010000192.1:790496-802693 GCA_025433975.1 Liostenogaster flavolineata
GGTTAAAGGAAATAAACAGGCTTGGTAATTGTATTAGGTCTACCGGAAAGTTCCGTCACGTAATGTCATCGCAAATTTCAACATTGACTCCTTCGACTTTATATTTCTATGTATGTGCTCGATATATATTTGAGAAGAGACGGTCAGCAACCATAACAATTATATTATTCGGTAAATGTTAATTAATCTATCGAAAACGTATTGGTTTGTTTTCATTCAAAGACGACAGAACTTTCCGGTAGACCTAATATTTCGATTTTGAAACATCGAAACAACGGTGTAAAATCGCGCCTTCGAATTTATTCAGCTCGATTAAATGACGATCAAGCGTACCGAAATTATCTTCGATCTGGTCACGTGACGCTTCATTTCCTTCGTGATCGCATTGCTATCCGTCCACGAACGTCATTGATTTCGTATCAAATGCAAAGTATAAACTGTACAGCCGCGGTATACTGAACAATTTCCGTTGGCGGACATCCAAATCGACTCATTAAAAAAACTATGGTTATATTTTACGACAGCTCGAACAAGACACCCTGTACATGCCATTCGTAAAACGCTAAAAGTAGCGATTTGGTCGGCGACGCATTAATCCTTCTGCTTCCTTAATTACTACATTACGCAAAGAACGAGAGATACGTATAGAAACAAGAAATACGATCACGACGAAACGATGCTGTCGAATGTCAAAAGGTTGAAAAATATCGAAAATATTGATAGCAAATATTCGAAATATTTTCTAAGTAGAAATAAACGAAAAAAAAATGTCGTTCGTTAATTACTTAAGGAATGAAAAATTATGCCACGTTGCATCGATGTATGCGATGCCCTCTTAGCGTGATTTTATTAATTATTGTTAAAGCAGTATCGCGATATTACGTCGAACGCAGATAAGTCACACGTGAATAACGTTACTGGTACCATCAATAAACACTATTGCCCATTAACTTGCTATTACCGCGTGACAGCATGATTTTGCATAGAAGCGACGTATTTGACAAATGCACCCTTAATGGCAAGGCGCATGAGAATCGAACCGAGCAACCGTACAAAAGACGAATACCCACGAATTAAGCGTACGTTCTAACGTAATCGTATCGCTTAGAAGAAGAAAACGTCGACGATATATTTCTCGACGATTTATCGTTCGAGGACTTGGTTCAAATGAACGACTTCTCCTAACGAAGACCGTTTTCTTCCACCCGTGGAGCTCCGTAAGACTTGGCAAGTGTTGACAAACGGATGCATCAAACGCACGTATTACGCCTATGCGCCAGGCACGCGCCTTTACGGGGGATCGATTCGAATTTTCTAATGGCAAAAACTTACACCATGGTTAATTAATTTTTACGAAAAAATGCCTAATTCGAAGTAAACGATGGCAGAATGTAAAGCGATATTGCAATTTGATCGAAAGACACTCGAAACGACATTGGCTCAAATGTTTTTCGGAGATTCGTCCGACGTGGCCATCTTGCGTACCATACCAATCTTTCCAAATGGCATATGAGACGGAATTTTTTGTTGGTATTTTGCATGTCGTAACTACAGAGATTTATTACCGTTAACAATAACAATAATAAAGTTAGTAAGATAATCAGTAAAATAATGGTAAATTTAGTAAATATACGCATATGTATTCTAACTTTGAATAATTTCGAAGAAGTCGAGTGAACGAACAATTTCGGTGGGACGAAGTGAAAAATATTTATCAGATGCATCGGTAGGCGCGGACAGATGGCCAATACGAAGGGGTAGCATGTGTCCGTTGCATCGATCGCACCATCGTTGTGAGAAATATCTCAGCTTTTACGTAATCAGGAATTCCAAAGCGATATTTTTATCAAGTTACGGAAGTACACCTTTGGTAAATAACTGAAATAAATACAGACGAAATACCGAAAACAGAAAAAAAAAATGTTTGAACGTTTTACCTTTTACAACATTTTAAAATGTACCGCATTTATCTGCGATTTATCACGCAAGGAAAACTTAAATAAAATCAAACTAGACTAAAATGAATAAATGTTTCCACGAAAGTGTAAACTCTGTGGGAGGTTTCGAGGAGCGCTGGAAAATTCTCGTCCTTCACGTCACTACGGTAAATTTTTATTGTTCGTCTGCTTCCATCGCATTAACGAGATAAAAATAAAAAAGTGTCGAGGATAGATCTTCATTTGGAGATTGCTGATCCAGCTTTCGTTAAACTTTCTGCATTACGGAGGTGATGTCTACTTTAAAGACGATTATTATACAACATCGCCATAAGCTTAGGATCATCCTATTGACCTTCGAGAAAAGAAGAGAACAGAAACTCTTTGACATTTAGAATCAACGAGATTCGAATTCTTCAACTATACCAAACTTTTTCGATAAATCGAATTCTATCGAATTTCGAACTTCCCCCGCTCTCTGAAAATTGTCGTAGGAACGAGCCTAATTTTTTCTCTGAAATTTGTCCACGATGCACGTCGAGGTCGTCACTGATGTTAAAGAGGTAAAAATGAGCAAAAAATTGTCCTCGAAGATTTACGCGAACCACGTAAATGGATAGAAAGGTATGTTACAAGATAAGCCGGACTTTGTTCTTCGACTCTGTCCTCGTGGATCGCAGTGTTAGGCGAACGCACGACGTACAACCGAGGCATAAGTGATTTGGAACGTCGGACCATTATAGAATAGTCTAGTCACATTGTCGAAAACATAGGACCAACGCGTTCTCTCTCTGTGCATCCCCTTTATCGAATCACCAGTTTCGTACTCGCGACATCTTCGGTAAGCGACGATTTCTCGCGTTTACGTAGATATCACAAATCTTTATGACGCGATATTTCTTATAAAAATATAATAGTATAAAAATCGTAGAACCTTAAATTCAAATGGAATTTCTATAGAGTGCGAAACCCATCGTTAACGCGTGATTGGAAAATTCTTCGTCGTACTTGGATCATTTGGGTCTCGCCACACGTGGCGACACGTCGCGGTCCCCCGGAAAAAATATGTTCTTGTACCAAAGGGGTCTTTTCGTAATACAAACGTTTGCCTACAATTATTCCACTCTTCTAACAAATATTTTGAAGGAAAATGTATCTTTTTTTTTATAAAAATGAACTAGAAACGATTTAAATAAAAAATTCATGAGAAAGAAAGTCCACGAATCGTCGGTGAAGACGATTTAAACAAATCAAATAAACCGACAGAAGAGTCGGCGCTGCCAATTCTTCGAATCGATCATAGTACGACAGGTCTTACGAAATTAATGGTCGCGATGCCTGTTAGGTATCGCTCGTAGGAACACGAACGGTACAATGAGAATGAGAAGAGCAAAGTAACGAGCGTTTCGAAATATCGAAACGACGATGTCGATGTCAATGCAACGATATACTTTCATAGCTCCTCGTTAATTATATCCCGCTATTTTTAGGTTACGCATTGACTCGATACTATCTTCGATATTTCGCGCGGACGCCACTCTTCTTCTGCAATCGTCGAACGCGTACTCGCGTCTCGAAGTTGCTACCAAAAAAAAAAAGAAACCCGAAATTCCCCGAAATGCGTCGCATAGATAATTTTTAAATTTGTCGTTGAACCAGAACGAAATAATACGCAACGTGAGCATAGACAAAAATAAAAGATAAATCACGAACAAGCGTTACTTCATTTTTAGATAATTTTCAAGTTATTTTTAGACGATGTACGTTGCTCTTTCCTTCGTTCGATAAAAACATTCCATTTCCTAAGATCATTAGTCACGTGACCGCGTTATTTACGACCGCACGGAAGACGTCGGTCGAAAACCCGGTTTTCGTGATTTATCATTCGATGCTAGGGAAATTTTTTTTACATTTTCGAAGAATCTACTTTCGAAGCACCGTGCGTACGTCCATTACCAACCGAGTGATCGTCGTTGAATCAAAGATGACGCGCAACGATCGACGGAATATCTTGATCGATTGGATCGAACGAACGATTTTATTTCTTCCATCGACAAGAGTTCGATGTCAGGACGATTCTTGTTACGATAAATGTCGACATTAAGATAATTAACGCGTCGTCGACGATAATCGATTCGTATCATCGTTCAAATTGCAAATCACGTCCATTTAATACGTCTGCATACGAGAATGATTCAACGTCCTCCAGGTAGACGCAAAAATTGCGACGTTGCGAAACTGCGACTATTTATTCGCCATTCGAACGAGACGAGTTCGATGCAGCGTGAAAAAGTGCGATTTAGTCGCCGTGAGAATTTGTGTTACGCAATTTCGCGATATTACGGTTGAACGTACCGCCTGACACGTGGAAATATCGATTCGAAGCTCGTTAAGGCCAGCTCTTTCCTACTCCGTTTTTTCCTTCTCTCTTTGCCTTCTTCCTACTGGTAGTTTCTACATCTGCAATTAAAATGCATCGTCCTTTAGTGCAGGTAATACCTCGATAGCGTCTTCGTCGAGTCGCAAGCTAACCGTGTCTTATGTAAAAAGTTTTAAAAGTACGAGTCGTCGTGCGCGAAGAGTCCTTCCTAACCTCAAATCCGGTGGAAGGGTGTGCGTATGTATGCGTGTGTGTCTGGTTTAAACAAAAAGTGGCCTTCTTTCTTAATTCTTCCAATTTTACGAAAATTTCGGTAATTCGATGATAAAAATGGATCAAAAATCGTATAAAAAATTAGAATTTTAACACACGATTCAAACTCTACTTTCGTCTGAATTTTAGCGGCCATTTTATATGCACGATCGCCAAGTTAAAAATGGAGTATCTAATTAACAAGTTTTCTAAACATCAAATACGTTTACAATAGGATTAAAAATACGAAGCTGATTGGACACGATGAGGAAGAATTTTGGAAAAAGATTAGTTTACCTTGCCTCTATCGAAACCTCGCGAAAATTACAATAAAATCATCGTTATAGAGAGCTAAAAAGTGCAAGAGAAAAAACGATAGTTCGTAACCTTGAACTTACGTTATCCGACGGATCATGTGCATAGATTGATGTGCTAGCTGAATAGGCAGGTTCGAATCAAAAATTTCCGACGTGCGATATCCCGAGCATAATCTTTCCTTTTTCTTTTCCTCGTACGTACATAGTCCAGCATCGTCGATCACGCGCGCGTCAACTAGCGTATTGCGCGATAAAATGCAATCCTCGAAGCTCCGTAGGATAGGGTAGGGATAGGATACGTAAGCAATCCGCATACGCGAACCTAGACGCGCTAAAAATTGATCGTGTATTAATGTAATCCCAAATAAAAATTGCGTAACGGAAGATAAAGACATTTTCATCGCTGTAGATCATAACCAACGAATAGTTCGAGAGTTACGTTCAAAGGCACTTCGATTAGAAGCTATTGAATCGAGTGAGCCTAACGATAACAGGCGATAACACGTAAAAAAAATTCTTATCGTTCAAATATGAAATTTTCAGAATTATCGGTACTTAAGCAATAGGTATACATAACAGGATATTTATTTTTCAGGGCAATCCTTGTGATAAAATTGATCGACAGCCGATGCGAGCAAATAAATCATATCAAAAGCATTTAGAATTTCTTTACAGACGTTTGGGGAGTTTTGGGAACCGATTCCCATTGCTGATACGCGGAGATCTAAAATAAAGTAAAATAAAGTAAAATAGAATAGAATTCAACTTTCGAAGAAGACCAATTTCCTATTGCAAAGAACTCGTCGAGCCTTTCCTGGGAGATCTTTTAATCGTCGTATCGTCGCTGCACGAATTTCGCGTTAGAAAACTCAACAAACCTACGAGTTTCGCCGGAATGTTGACGTGCTTGCTATGGTGGGTCGACAGACAGAGTAAACGGAGAAAAGGAAACCAAATATCGCCGACCAATATCGACGTGCTCGGCTTGGCAACCAACCGTCATAAATATCACCGACTCGACTACGGTTTATTCCTTGGATTCAGATAGAATTTTCAGCTCTGCGACGAATGCGTGTCGTACGTAGTAAAAAAAAGGAAGAAAAAATGCAAAGCCTTGGCGATAGTGCGTCCTTGGGCTTGGCAAAGGCATCGCGTATCTTTATACACTTTCGAGACCAAACTATTCGTACCTGCGTTGCATCGTCTACGTTTCTCTAAACGAATTCACACCTTTTTCCATATCGCGCGGTAAAGGTATCGCGCATTGACAAGGCAAGAGACTCGCCTCGCTTGCGTGAATGGGCTCAAGCACATACCCTCACACATGCACACATACATCAAAGATTGGTAGACGATTACGTAGAAACGGAGATTTTAATTCGTCTTAAAATCGCTAAAAATATGTTTTATATGTGTAAAAATAAATGTTTAAAATATTTTTTTTTAATTGTGTAATTATCGTCAATCGTTGCAGCGTAATGCCAGAGACGAAGGCTAATGAACAGAATAGAAAGAACGAACGAAATCTTCGATCGATGAATAAATTATGTAGATAATTTGTATGGTTTTATATGTTACGAACAATTGGATCAAAATGGAAATAACCGATTTACCCTTTCTTTGTAAGGTACGATATCATTTCCTTTACTATGAATATCGCAGGTAAAATGGAAACGATGTTAACGACCTACGAACGTTATCGCATCAATGTAACTTTATCCGGAGATGCAATACAAACTCGAATCATATATACTAGAATGCATTACGTTATCGTCAGTACCTGATAAAAGCTAAGCAGACTAAAGTGGCATCGTGTCATCGTGCATGATCATAATCGAATTTTTTGAAATCGATATAATTTATAATCGAAGTTATTATTTTATAAATGACGATTCAACAAAATTACGTTGGATCAAATCTAGTCGAGCAAAGATGAATAACTAATTCACAGCTGCTTCGGAGTCCTCGAGAGATTTATTAATTATATCAGACCGAATGGGAAAGAACGCACCACCGACGACAAATTTTTGCGTCGGGTCTACTTCGCAGGAGGAGCTCTTGAACTCGACTTCGAAGAAGATACGTCGAATCGCTCGTTCTGTTGCTACGAACGCGGTAGGCGCTTGAATCGAACGCGGATATTTTCAGGCTACGTACCACCATACGGAAGAGGTTGTTCTGCCTCGCGGTCCCCTTCCGTATTGTTCTTAATGAATGTAATCCAACAATGAAACAGCCTTTCGATTTGGCAGTGTTACAAAATCCTCGATTAGAATGATCTCGCGCCGCACGTTTCTCCGAGCGAAAAGGGCGCCGATCCGCCGTTAGATCGCTGAAGTTCGCGAATTCGAGGGAAGAAATCGACGCTCCAGGAAAAAATGTCGAAAAAAACGAGTTTTCTCGCTGCATCCCTCGTTCGTTTTTTTCTATGCAACGAATCGAACGATAAGTAGCGGAGCATTTCAGAATTTTTTATTTAAAAATGCTCGAATCTCTGAACTTATCTCGAGATTTTATTCGCCCTTCTTGTTTGCTCTTCTTTAGAAAGTCGGTTACATCGAAACTTTTATCAGGAAGAAAGGAGGATTATTCTTTTTTACCTTGCGAATGATCCTTAGACTGTGAGTGTTTCTGCAGTTATCGTAATAAATTCTGAATAAATAAATGAATAAATAAATAAATAGGCAAAATAAGCTCTCCAGTTGTATCAAAGACGATTCGACGATCGTCGGTAATGAAAATATCGCAGCTTTCTCGACCGGGTTCTTTTGCGAGATAGTTACAACTTAATATTCATTTTTCGTACGACGCGATGCGACGCGTCTTTTCTAAGACACTCGTGTATGTACTTTCCCCGTTTCCAGGCGTCCGCCGTTGAAAGCGTCGAGAAATTTATGCGCATGCATTCTGCGGTCGAGTTCGTTTTGCAACGTATTTTTTTCGTAGGTCGTTCGTTTTCGAAACGCCGCTGCCTTCGATACAGAATTATCCTCAAATTATCCCTATAATCAGCTAAAATTCACGAAAACAAAAAATAGAATAAATACGAAAAGCTGTAGAAACGAAAAAAACGAGTCACTATATCGATGCACATGCAGAGTAAAGTTTGTGAGAGAGAACACGGAAAGTATCGCGATGGATAGCTCCGAGTAAATACCTGTTATACTTTCATGTATTATGGATACTTTGAAAGGTTTTCGCCACGCTGAATATGAATTTGACGTTATAAATTTAATTCGAGCAGGCGTTTTGAAGTACTATGAAATTTGATCAAACATTGGTAATTTTCGAGTTACAAAAATCGCGTTTCTTCGATACTCTACGCCTTTTGATGCGCGTCCATGATGCTCAAGAGGCTTGTTTCCTCGATCGAAGAATCATTGGGACGATTTAGCCAGCTAAAACTCGATAATACAATTTTGACCAAAATCGCAAAAATTTGAAGTCATACTTTGAAAATTTTCGAAATAATGAAAGATGGATTTTTCAATATTCTTTACACGCTTCAAAAGTCTGCAAAAAATATAAAGACAAAATTTTGACAAGGATACTTGTTCTGTAATATCGCCGCATAAAATATTCAATAATTTGTCTTAGACACGATGACTTAGCAAAGCATATATAAAAACGAAGGCATCGAGAGAAAATCTTTAATGAGCATATTACTGTGTGTTAGAAACACAGTAACGAAATTTACGTAAGTCTTAATTCTCGTCGTTCGAAATCTCTCGATTTCTTTTCGACGAAGAAAATGGCGTCGCGTTTCCAGCATCTATTTCGTAAGAAAAGAGATTTGACTATCAATCGTAAGAAGATTTTGATGATTAGAAAGCGCAATAATGTCGATAGAGACGTTAAATCTAACAAGCGTTGGCACACGTTCAAAGTTCCTTAACCTTTCAAGGCAAGTAGGTAGGAGCCAAAAAACGAAACTTTAGCGACGATGAAATGCCACTGATGATCTTTCGTATTATTTGAAGGCAGTAAAAACAAAAGCAGCGGCAAATCGAACTTCTACGACCTGCTACTGTAAATGCACGTTGACGTTGCATCTTGACCTTTTGAACTTCTCCGCGGACATCGAGGCACACGGCGAACCAAAACGATCAAAGCTGTCGAATCGTTTCAACGTTGGTCTTGTAAATTGTAACGTTGACAATGTACAAAATTCTCATCTATAAAGATAATGTTCGCGTTAACTTATAATTTTTTTCAACGCAGACTTTTGTCTACGTGGAAAAGCAATTTTGCAAAAGCAAAAACCGTCGAGTAATCGTTGATTGTTCCAAATGCTAAGATAGATTTTAATTACGTAAAAAGCAGAAAATTACTAAGAGCACGTAATATTCTTTCATTTTTCCTTTTTTTTTTCACTGAAAGATCTAAAGAAGTATCATAACCTTAAAAAATATGGCGATCGGTGAAGAGTCAGCGGCTATTTCCTTCTGCGCTCGACCTTTAGTCGATCACGAATTCACGAAATCGATCGAAAATATCGACGATTCAAACGCGCTTTTCGCCACCCAATGGCGGCTCTTAAGCGAGAGAAAACGGAGCCGAAGTCGGCTATAAGCGTCCCGTGACACTCGAATGATTCGAAAAGCGAACGTCTGCGGCGCGAGCATGTGACTAAAGGAGTTCCTCGTGGTCACTCACGTGCTATTCATAACCCGAGGAAGGAACCTTCTCGCTTGTCTATCTCTCTCTCCTCTCTCTTCCTCTCTTTCTCATCGTCTCGTCGGCGCTTTCGTCAACGTCTACTCGACCTGCCTGCCTTTTCTTTCTCTTTTTCAGAGCAGCCGTTGTCGTCACGATCGGCATACCGCGATTATCGTCATCTTCGTCATTTTCGTCATTTTCGTCATTTTCATTCGCATCTTCGTCATTTTCATTAGCAACTTCGTTCGCATCTTCGTCATCTTCATTCGCATCTTCGTCATGCTCATTTGCAACTTCGTTCGTATCTTCGTCGTCTTCATTCGCATCTTCATTCGTATCTTCGTCGTCTTCGCTGGCATCTTCGTCGTCTTCGTTGGCATCTTCGTAGTTTTCACTCGCATCTGCGTTGTCTTCATTGACGTCATCGTCGTCTTCATTCACATATCTTGGTCGTTTTCGTTCGCATTTTCATCGTCTCTTCGTTCGTATATTTCTCATCGTCTACGGCATTTACGTCTCCAGATTTTGATAATGCGATCAGCTGAGCGTCCACGATTCCGCGTGATGCGTTCCGCATCGTGACGTTATACGATTGCACGCGATCACGCGCTATTCGCGCCTCGGTAATATTCCTTCATTTTGATCGTCGATTTAACGGCGTTATCAGTGACACCTTGATCCTCGTTCAACACCAAGTCGAAATTTCACGGTCTCTGCCTGCTTTTCTACGTTTTTCTTCCTCTTCGATCCTCGAAGAGAGAGGTTGAGATCGGAAAATGACGATCTGGCATTTTCCATGGATTTCGTTCCTTATTTTCGAGCAAAGAAACGACGATCGATTCGACGTCTCCTTTGTGTAATCGAAATACAAACTTGATATACGCGTCAACGCACGCACACGCGCGCTTCGTACTTCGGCGAAGTGAGGAATGCGAAGCGTGCTCGGCGCGTACCTGCACTTCGATGCGCGACTGCATATTCGAAGCCAAGAAGAGCAATTAAAAATAAGATATTAAGTTCGAATATCGACAATTATCGTTCGAATTTCCTCCCTCTCTTTCAACGTGAATTTCAAATTAAGCATAGGAATTTTCACGACTTTAGTAATTAATTTTGAACTTTCGACGAAAATTATTCGAGAGTTTCTCTAGTAGCTTCCTACAAACCTCTCGCTCTTGAATATCGTAAGATACATAAAAACGCCGTGCGACGATAATCGGATTTACCGTCGATGATAACATCGCACCGCAAAAGATTAAAAAATTTATCGAGAGTCGGTCAGCCAATCAGCGCGGCTACCTTAACGACGTAATAAATAACAAGGCCGTAAAAAAACCTAAGTCACCGTTGTTTTGTTCGAATTATTTTGTTCGTCTCTTGTGAAATATTTACTACCTACAATCGGGTCTCTTAATTTACAGATTTCTAGAGTTCGAAAAATATCCACGCTATGTTGATATTTTCTTCGATTCGAAACGAGGAATATAAATACTGCACGAGCCTCTTTTCTCCCATCGACCACGTGCACACGTCGATTCAATTTTTACGACTATAAAACCTAAATTATTTTTTAACCCTTTCAACATTCATGTTTATTCATGGAGGATAATTAAATGTGCCAAATCCGAGTCTAACCCCATTGCACCTACTCCTTTTGCTCGAGAGGATTAGACAATCTTGATAATCCTACCTGCGACTATTCGAAGACTCGTGCAATGTTAATTATTTTTCAATCCTTTCTTCGATCCCAGACGACGAATATAACTGCTGCAATATGTATATTATTTTTTAACCCTTACAACATTCACGTTTATCCAACGACGATAACTAAAAATGCCAAATCCGAGCCTAGCACCGCTCGTATACGCAAGTAATGCACATCCACTCTCTTTGCTCGACCAGAGGATCAGACGATTCTGATAATCCTACCTGAGACTATTCGAAGACCCGTGCAATTACGAAACTACGATGATGAGGTACGGATAACGCGCAAACTCGAACGCGACGGACATTAAGACCCTCTCTTTTCATCTTCCGCTCTCTGACTCTTTCTCTCTTCCTCCGGCGTTGTTATCGGCAACCGTTCGTACTGTTACGTAATGGCGACGCCTCTCGACGCGCCGTCGCGAGGAAGGTCTACGATCTGTGCGCAGCACGTGCAACGGCGTTCCAACTTACGAAGAGACGTAACGCGGCGATGGTATGCACCGTCTGATCGTTCGACGTCATCCATGGAATTCCAGAGTTTCTTTTTTTCGTTTCTTCTTCGCCCTTCCGCGCGACTCCAGCGTCTGTATCTTTTTTTCTTAATCCTCTACACGCTGCTTCCTACGTAACGACAGATGGAAACGCTGACGTTGTAACAGTCATTCGTATATATATATATATATAGAGAGAGAGAGCGCTGATCAGATCAAGCTGGAAGAGGGTAGAATAAGGGTTGAAGGGGATGGAAAGGAGGACTGGAGGGGAAAGGCCAGAAGACGGGTCGGTTTGGCGCAATGTATCTTGAAATCGATTCGGAAGGAGAAATTTATTCCTTTTTTCGTGTTCTATCTCGATCTAAAGCTGTAGGAAAAGGGAAAGACGACAATGGAGGGGGCAAGAGGTTAGAAGAGAGAGAGAGAGAGAGAGAGAGAGAGAGAGAGAGAG
>JAITYT010000192.1:837157-847443 GCA_025433975.1 Liostenogaster flavolineata
GAGCCTAAATGCGAAGCACCGACCGATTCCGCGTGCATGCGCATTTGCAGTTTAAGTTTTACCTATAACGCGTGCACCTAGTCCACGAGCACGGTGTGTGTCGATTATTTTCATTTTGTTTATCTGTCTGGGCATGTTGATACCGTCATCGTTATATCGAGCGCATTGTAGCCTAGCGACCGTACCAAAACATTGCTGCTTCGACTCGTTCACCGGCTATATCATTTTTGTCGGACGCATTGATTTTGCGAAATACGCTGTGGCAGTCGATACGAACGCTGATCGTTCCGATTCTCTTCCGAAAATGATGGGTATGCCGTTTGTAACGGTACAACGGGCATACGTGGAATACGTCAGGGGTTCCCAAAGTTTTCACACCTGGGAACAGATATTACTTTTATTATCGACTTATCTTGCACCGAGTGTACACGCGCTTAATTATTTAGACCATTCGTTGAATTAGATTAAATTATAATTCCTACGCAGCGTTTCGTTCGACGTTTTTTCAAGGATTGGCCTTTCGTTCTCCGATAAGAGACAATGGATCTCCGATTTTTATACTTCGAAAAACCGCGTAACGCGTTACGTGTCCTAACGCGAGTGCGTCCATCGGAGTCGCGCGCTTCTACGTAAGAGCTGCAACGTATTTCTCCATCACTTATAAACACAGGAAAGGTGGAAAAGATTGGTCAAGCTCGTATCGATTCGGCACATATTCCGTTCCATCGATAAGCACGTAAACGTATGTAAAGAGAGGGGCGCGGTGGCTCGGCGCAGTCTTATCTACACGCGTAGCGTATGCACCATTTTGCATATCGCATTTTGCTCCTCGATGCACTCGTCTTCCCACCGACGGCGGTACAGATTATGAATTGTCAGGCACCGTTAACTGTTACACTAATTCGTACGTCATTCGATTGCCACCGGATATCGTAATTGCATTGCAAATGAAACGACGTCTCTTCCGTGGCACGTTCGATTCCTTTGAACACCGATCGAGCGGTTCGTCGAAAAAAGTTAGGGTAGGGTATATCGCACTTGCACGGTTTTTTATTGAATTACCTCGTAGCTCGCAATTAAAAGAGCAATTTGCATCTGATTTTCAGGTCTTACGAACGCTTTGCAATGTACTAACGATCATGAAAATGGAAAATATACGCTTCATACGCGTTAAGCTTTCACCTAGAAATTTCGCAAATACATTGAAACTAGTCAGCTGATGTAAGAGACTGTTTACTATATTACATTGCGTAGCCCTCGCATAAATCGATTCGATTCTCTTGTCGTGTCGTATAATCTGAAATAGCAGAGAAGCGATCGATTTATTTTTTCATAGTCGCGTAAAATATGAATCGATAAATGGATATCAAATATTAAATAGAATATAATATATATCGAGGCCTTGGTCTATATTTATATCTCTCATATTCGTAAAACTTGGTGAAATGGAATAATAAAATTTCATTGAAAACATTCAACGCCTCGGGCAATGTCGTTTTAAAAGTAGTAGGTATGTCGGAATGAAACTTCGATGTTCTAACAGATAGCATAACACCCTGTCATCGACAGTTGCTATGCTTCGAAGCATTGCCAACCATTTTGAATGTTTAGTATATCTCGATTCGCAAAAGTGTAAACAACATATTTTTGCATTCGCATTAAATATGTCGAATTACGTAACAAATTCAGAGAATTTGCGGCACGCATAGCTTGTGTCCTTTAATTTTAAAAAATTTTGTTAAAATTGATTTGTTTCGATAATCCTAAACGAAAAAAATCATGGGTTCAGATTAATCATCATTATCGATAGCAAAACGTAATATTCGTAGAAAAAAGGATTTGACGTGTATTTGGATCGGACAACAATTGTTTAATTTGAACTATGCATTGGTTGAAAAACGAGCAGAAGGATCGGAAGGAAGATGGTAAAATGATTTTGTTGTATAACAATGCTAGGCCACGTGTTGCAAAACCAGTCGAAGATACCTTGAAAGCACCCGAGTGGGAAACGTTACCCGACTCACCGCATTCATCAGACTTGGCTCCGTTAGATTATCGCTTGTTTCGATCGATGGTATACGCACTTGCTAAGCAGCACCTCGTCAATTTCGAAGATATTAAAAAATAGCTCGATGAATGGATCCCATCAAAATCCAAACAGTTGTTACCAAAAAATTGGGAAAAGATTATACCGAACGATAGCAATTATCTCTGATCATTTTTGAAAAATAAATGTTTAATTTTCAATAAAAAAAAAAAAAAATCGTAGATTTATTCCGACACACCTATTAGAATAAAAAATACGCGCTTTGCACTTGCAAATGTTATACGTCCACTTATGTTAACCACAGATGCAAATAAAAACTGATAAATGTCGATCGTCCGTCGTTCCACGACGCAACGATGCAATTTTATTCGAAGTTGAATTTCATTTCGCAGAACGTCGTAACGATCGATTCACTTACAAAATGCTGTACTCTCGAAAGTTCGATCTCCGGTGGTGGAGGCAAAGTATACCAATTCGACGCTACGTTTGGTCCAGACGCGACAACCGAATCGGTTTACGAAAACGTTGGTTCGGTGGTCGTAGAGGCAGTTTTGGACGGTTATAACGGTACGGTTTTTGCTTACGGGCAAACGGGCTGCGGAAAGTCGTACACTATGCACGGCTTCATCGAGCGCGCCTTGGAACATCTTTTCGAGGCGACTTCGACGTCCAGCTCGGAGACGCGATATCTAGCATTGCTAACGTATTTGGAGATCTACAACGAACGGCTGCGAGACCTTCTGCAAGAAGGAACGGGAGAAACGCTCCTGATACTGAAGGAGGACGCTACGCGAGGCACTTACGTGGCCGGTGGGTTACGCGAAGTAACAGTAAAAGATGCGGCCGAGTGTTTGCGTTTGATAGAGCAAGGCGATCGTAGGAGAGCGGCTGCGGCGACCAAGATGAACGCCGCGAGTTCCAGGAGCCACGCGGTTCTCACATTGTCGTTAGAAGCGATCGCGATCGACGACAACGACAAAGGAGGGGGCGCGATCAGAAGAGGAAGACTTCACTTGGTAGATCTGGCTGGCTCCGAAAGGCAAGCTCGGACAGGCGCTACTGGCGATCGCTTGAAAGAAGCAGCTAGTATCAATTTGAGCCTGTCCGCGCTTGGGAATGTTATTAGTGCCTTGGCGGCTGGCAATGGGCGACACGTACCTTACAGGTGGAGTCAATCGATCTTTTTTTTTCTTTTATCAGATATCGTAAACCGATAAGTTCATAAGTTACAAGCGTATCGAAAACGTTAAAAATTTGCCAAGTTTTCCATTTAGAAAGTAACGTATTCCTTGTGTTGTCGCATAATAACGCGTAGGTTACGTTCGGTATCCGTAGAAAGATTTATGTTATTGTACTAATTGAAAGAGAATAATTGTTTACACTTTTAGAGACAGTAAATTAACGAGATTACTGAGGGACAGTCTCGGAGGTAACGCTAGAACGTTAATGATCGCATGCGTGAGTCCAAGTGACGTCGATGCCGACGAGACCCTCAGTACTTTGCGATACGCCGCTAGAGCCCGATGCATTAAAAACAAGCCGATCGTAAACGAAGATCCAAAGGACGCTTTGCTTAGGCAGTATCAAGTGGAGTTGCAACGTTTGCGTAAACTGCTGGAATCGAGTGATCCGCCGTCCTGGTTACAGCCCATTTCCAAAGAGGAACAGGAAGCGGAGAATAAAAAGATAATGGAGATGGAATACGCGGAACAAGTGGAGAGATTGAAGAGAGAATGCGAGAACTCCAATTTGTCGGCACAGAAATTACGAGAAGAACTGGACACGTTGAAATCTCATTACGAGATAGAATTTAGCACTGTAAATAATATTGAAAATAAGACTGATGAAATTCGAGCGGAACGGCCGAACGAGATGGATCGGGAACGCGAAGAGAGACGAAGGAAAAAACGGGAAGCGGCGAAGCAGGAAGTTCTTAAAAGATTAGAGAAACTAACTATCGGCGGTGAAGCAGCGGGAAATACTGAATTACAAAGACGTCGGGAGAAAAGAAGAAAAAGACTCGTGGCTCTTGCCGGAGCTTTAGAATCTAGTAGTCAAGAGGGTAACGGCAGTGTCTTCCAAGTGTACGGCCAGCTTAGGTTAGTCGTTTTGAATCCCTTATTTCTTCCATAAATACTTATATAGAAATAATTAATTCGTTAGATTATTTAGAATGATAACAATTAAGCAAGACGACGCGGTAAGATCATACGTGTAAATTGTACAGATCCACGGAGGACGCACTGAAAAGAATGGCGAAGAGAGTGCGTCAACTAGAGGCCGAAGCTGTCGATCTGCAGGCTTCCTGGGACGCTGAGCGCCGCGATCTTCTTCGTAGAGAATTATTAATCTCGCAAATATGCGAAGCGATGATCCCTTATCTTCGTCCCGGCTGTCCTTTTCGCGACGTAAGCGCCGTTCGAGTCGCAGCCACTTGGTGCGATGAGCTTAGTCGTTGGCGACTACCGGATGTGACGCCACACATTCCTTTACCTCCACCATCGTTACTCTCGAGAGACAATGCGATACATTCCATCGGAATATCTTCCAAACCAGATCTTAACAACAATAACAGTAGCGCTTGTAAAGAGGATCACAATAGGGATAACGACGAGGCAAGCGTAGACGAGGAAATCGATCATGCTGAAACGAAAAAAAGAGATATCGTCGACACGTATTTTCGAAGAAATAGGATAAATACGATTTTAGCTCACGTTCGGGAGGCCAAAACTTTTGGTAAATGCCTCGGCACACTTTACTTGGACGCGAGTTCTAAAATGTCAAGTTCTATCGAATCGCATAAGCGTCGGTGTAGCTCGTATTTACCGTACGAGGCTTGGGAATCGCGTTGGTTGGAATTGTTCGGAAGAAATGCATACGCGTCTAGGAAGTAACGGGGCTTTCCTGTTTCAGAACCGGGTAATCGACTCAGTAAATCTGGTGGTTCCGAGGACTCGATCTCAGTCAGTGGCAACTATCTCCAGTTGAACGCTTTGAATCTGCAAAGTAGCGCACCAGCCGTCAATGAATCTAATGGGTATAAACCAACTCAGCGTCAATCAACGGGACGCGTCGGTAGCAATGGATGGTTCGAGGAAAACCCTTTCAATAAGGGTTCCGGCGGATCGATCGTAACCGCGTTGAAAAAGAATCCTCCTCCGCGAATATTGGAAGCATTGCCTTCGTATCCGCAGGGCAACGTCGTTCCCTCGTCGAAAGCTTCGCTCCGCAACGGGGAAACGATATCCCCGCAAGTATCACGTAATGAAAACGGTCTGTCTAATCATCATGAATATAACAGTGTGAGTCATACTCGTTCGCCAACTTACTGACCGTGGTTACGACTCTATATACTAGGTGAAAACATTATCAAGAACAGAAATATTTTCGAGGTATGCAGGATCGACATTGTTTTTAACCCGTAACGCCAGATAAATATTCGTGTACGAATATCGAAATAAATACGTAATAAACGACATCTTCTAACAACTGACACGTGTTAATAATAAATATTTAATAAAGAACAATATTTGACAGCTAGACGCCTAACTCGCTTAAAAATTACGTTTAACAATGACGGAGTGACAATTCTTTATAACTTCGTGGACACGTAGAAAATGTTTGCGACTCTCGGTGTCGTTGAGAAATCATTCGTATGTATTTATTCTCCATATTTGTGCATGAACGTACGTAAAAATGAGAGAGATGAAATATCGTGTGATATTTCGATTATTCCGTGTCAGACGCGAGAAATATCGTATTATTAAGAATTTTCTTTAAAAATGTTTCATTTCTGCAAAGTCATTCGCGAATCAAAATAATAATTATTGAAATATTTCACGACGAAATAATCTTAAAGTTTCGATAAAGATAATTACGAAGCAACATTGACCAGTGAATTTCATTAATTATGATAGATAAGTGTCGAATAGTGGAAAATGTATCGCATGCATTTTATTTATTATATTTTTAGAAAATGTCCGAACAACGAGGAGAGAATTTATACGAAAAGAAGCAATTCACCAAGAAGGTTATGGAAATCTGGTTAATCGTGCGATAGATGCTCGGATCTCATTAAAATGTTTTTTGGCGTTAACACGACTGACTAGAAATTTAACGTATCAAGATTGCGACTATTGTACAACGATTTGTTCGAGCAACCAGACGTTCAAGTATTTGATTTCGCCACTAGTTTTCTCCGTGGCACCTATCTCATTAAAAAATGTCAGAGAAAGAACCAAGCCGTAAAAACGAGTTTACGGCAATTTATGTACAAAACTATGTTATTCTTGTACATAAGACGAAAAAATATACGTTACCAAAGAAGAAAGAAAGTACGCAATCCGTTCCGCTATTCATATTACACCACTTAATTCTTTCTTAGAAAACAGTACCTGCTATTTATTACCAAAGGACAGAGATATATCTTTTATAAAGGTGCGAGTTAACTTTTACTTTAAAATTATTTAAACAATAAACAATATTTTATGACGAATAACGACCAAAAAGATTAACATTATATAAATTATGCCAACCGAATCTTTCGTCGAAGTCTCGATATTTGCACGAAACATGTATCTTTTCGAATAATCAAGTTAATCTAAATAATTCGACACTCGTATCTCTATCTTTCGTCGAAAACTGAAATATCAGAGGACCACGAACTAACTTTCTATAAATCCTTATTTATACGAAGAATTTTTGAACTTTATAACACATCTTTATCCACTTTCTTTCATCGATTTAGTATCCACAAAAATATCGTGAAGTACAACGTTATCTAGGTTGTAAACAAAATAGTACGCCAAACATTTCCGAGATACGCAAGATAAAACTCTGACTCAATTTCAACGGAGACTCGATAATATAAATAAAGTAGGAACGACACGATGTAACGATTTAATTAAAAGCGCAAAAGGATCTATCGTCAACGATCTAACATGCGTCCCATGCGAATCCCGTGTATATCTGATATTACGAAATAACCGCGAATTTTACGTCTTATCATCGATATATCATTCGATTAAGGCAACATATGTGCTCGAAACGCGCAGAGCTTTAATCGGGCTACGTCGAGTCACGGATCGTATCCGTAAATATCGAATTTATCACTGATAACGACGCGCATGCGATTGACGCTCGCCTTTATTAGCAAACTTTCATTATCTTCGACGAACGGTGGCCGCCGCTTCGTATGGTTCTTTAGCCCGCATCGCCTCGACTTGCATTCAATTGCATAAAAAGCATCGCGTGCAGAGGTATCTTAGGAAACGGCGATTGCGGCCTGGAAGAGATAATAAAATTTTATGAACGCGTAAAGTTATATCGAAGAAAACGAAAGTAAGCGCGTTAAGAGCTTCGGAGAAAAATAAACCAGCTTACGGATGGGTAACTTTTACTTTCTCTGTTCGTGCAAAACGCGCCGCCATCGTCGTCGTCGCGTCGTCGTCGTCCGCATAGTAGAGACACCAAAAGAGTCCACTTTCCCTATCGCTCGGCTCGATCTCCACGAGACGATGTTGAATCTCTCATGGCACATGCTCGGTGCATACCGTCGCGTCACACGGATGCGCACGCGCATCGGAAGAGACCAAGAGATCTCGAGCGACCGATCGCAATGGTAGGCCAAGCCAGAAACGGTTTCGCTTATTTTAATTTTAACTCGGAGTCGAGCTGTCGTCCTACGGTCACTCGCTTCGCAGTTTCAGCTGCGTGTTGCCTTCCGTTTCGTCACGTTGACCTTTGCCGCGTAACTCTTCGAGGCTACTCGGGTTCGTTTCGCGATTCATTGCGAGACTTTTGGACGATTCTCCTGATAAATCGGATCTGTCTCTCATTCTTATTGTTTTTCTTCTTCTTCTTCTGCGATTCATCCTCCTCTTTTCATCGACGCGCTTCTGTTTCGTACCTCGTCGACATCTTTTTCGTCGACGGCTTTTCATGCGAGAAAAAAAAAGCGTGAATGTGATTTTACCGGTTTATCGAGGTATTAGTCGTCCATGCAAATACAATACAAAAGTGTAATATTTAAAAGTAGTCTCATCGGATTTTCGTACGTGTAATCAACTGGTCTATCAGAGATAAGCGGTAAACATATTTTTAAAGATCAAGTTGATAACTCCTTGGTTAAACTTCGTACTTGGTAGCCTTCTTCTTTTTTAACCTTCTGCGCTCTTCTATTCCGCGATAGAGGCTAGATGAGCGCACGTGGAACGTATAGACGGACGTATTCTCGAATGACATTCGTAGGTTACTCCTAGTAAGTAACGCATTTAATTGGATTAGATAGTTCGCTATTTTTATGGCTGTTATGATCATGATGTGACATACGAGTCACGTATTCTTTAACGTTATCGTTATTCCGACGCATATCCAATGCGTACAATAACGAGTTTTATCTGAAACGTATAAGCAAGTACAAAGAGCGACAAATCGTGTTCCGCAATACACCTAAGAAATATATTCTGGCTCAGCCAGCGATTTCTTTTTAAATACATAGGAAGAACTCGAGTTTTCGAATGTTTATAAGAATTACACAGTGTTGGTACAAAAAAAAATTATAAAACATATCATTTTCCTCCTTTGCTTCTTATAGTGTACGAAATTGCATTTTAATCGTTACATACTGACGAAAATCGCGAGTCGATCGAATAAGGAAAAACAATATTTTCGAATGTCATGCTGTACTTTACAACGATACAACGTTAAATTAGAGACGAGCAACTTTACCATACGTTTTCTCGTCGAACTTAAAATTAGACACTTGCCGAAGGCGTTCCACGATAACAACAGGAATAACGAAGAGTTGAATTTGTTGAATCGTGAATGAAAAGTAAACGATATCGTGAAGAACGCCAATATTTGTTACATCAAATTTGTTAACGTCGACGCATTTTTGACGATCGTTTTATCCTCCTCGAAAAATACAAGAAATATCACGTTTATTCTACGAAGAAACCGGTATCAATGGAAAGACGGTAAAAAAAAGACGTGTTACGTACAAATAGTTCGAAGTCTGTCCCGATATCAAAGAGCAAAATTTCCAAGTAAGCGTAAATGACAGATGCTTTCCGCCATTCCTGACCACCGATCGATGAGACCTCGCTTTACGATCCTTGGCTCGAAAGAAAGCATCGCGACGCCCGGTGGAGAGGAACGATCAAGAAACCGGCCGCGGTAGGAGGAGAAGAACGAGGAGCAAGAGGGGAATGGCGACGTCGTCTTCCGCTACAAAAGTCTGAATAATGATAAATAATCGACACGCGCGTTACGATAAATCGTTCGGGTGCAATTAATGGAATTTGTTATGACGTTTCGACGAATAAAAAAAGAAGCAGCGCCAGTTTTTGTTAAGCAGAGACGACAGCTTGCGATCTTTCACCTTATTCTTGCTATTCCTTTCTATCGGTCGTTTTTTTGGGCTCGTCCTTGACTCTTACGCGGTGTCGTCGTCGGTTAGATCGTCACGGCGTATCAGAGATTCCAGCAGAACCCGAAGGGAAGGCTGGAATCGTAGGTCGGAGGGGAGAGGAAGGAAAGAAAGGCGACGATACACCAAGAAGGAAGCTAACGCGGTCTAGATTCGACGAAGGCCACGTTTGCAGAAACTCGTTGCGCGCTTGAATACGTCATAGATACGTGTGTTAATAAGCATTCGCGTGTTCTACGTAGGATGTTCGCACGTGTGCAACCCAACAAAGAAGAAGAAGAAGAAGAAGAAAAAAAAGAAGAAGAGGAAGAGGAAGAGAAAAGGTATTCGAATATGTTGCGTGTTCGATACACGATCTACGTGATGAAACGTTCGCGGAGTTTCCTCTTCCTCCTCGGTGGACTACCGGAAATACGCGCGGATGTGTTTACAACAAACAAGACGCCGTGCGCGATAACGATCAAAATCGGCGAATAACGTTTAGTTTGAACGAGACCGCGCGTCGAACTGTGTTCTTCGGAGGTTTATCCTCTTCTTTTTCTTCTACTCTTGTTTTCTTTCTCTCGAAAGAACTCGGGCACGATACGTAAATCCATGCGAAGACGTACAAATACCTAGAATCGGAAGAGCGTTACGCTTGGATTTCTACGAGCGCGTTTCACTTTCGATCGAAAGGTATACGAACTTCTCGAAGCTGTGCGATTTTGCTAAATGCTTCCTCTCGTCTAATGGGATTTTGTAAGCGGATGATCGCGTACGCGACATCTACGGTAATGGGCAGAGAGAGAGAGAGAGAGAGAGAGAGAGAGA
>JAITYT010000192.1:848804-865627 GCA_025433975.1 Liostenogaster flavolineata
AAGAGAAGAACAAAAGTACAGGATGTCATCGGTCTTCTCGAAGTTGATCGACAAGACCTCGGCCAGGTACGGCATCCGTAAAGAGCAACTGACGCGCGGCGTCATTGGTACCGTCAGTGTTCTTTATCTGCTGAAAATCGCTTATCCATACCTGGCAGGGAAAGTTTGCCGACAGCGCCCTCGATCGGACGACGGTCCGCAGAAGCGCGACGAAGATCGAAGGAATCGTCGATCGCGCAATGCCAACAACAACGTCGTCGTCAGCGATGACGGTATCGCGGTACCCGCCAAGAAATCTCAGGATTCTTCATCGAAGGGGAAGGAGAAGATCGTCGGCCTCGATCGTGCCTTTCTGAAGCAGCTGATCACGCTGCTGCGCATCATGGTGCCGGGATGGCGCACGAGAGAGGCCGGTCTCCTGGCCTGTGCGACTTTGACGCTGCTCACGAGGACCTTTCTCTCGGTTTACGTCGCCACCCTCGAAGGGCAGATCGTCAAGAGGATCGTCCTGAGGGATCTTCGTGGGTTCGTTTACATGATGGCCAGGTGGTTCGCCGTCGCTTTTCCCGCCACTTTCGTCAACTCGGCCATCAGGTACCTGGAAGGCCGACTCGCTTTAAGTTTTAGGTAGGTCTGATCAGATTCTTTGGGGTACGACAACTTTTCTGATTGCGTCTAAAGAGGGAACGTTTTGTACTTTTCTTTTCTTTTCTTCTCTCGACGCGAAGGGAACGTTTGGTGAAGTACGCTTACAAGATGTACCTGAGTCAACAGACTTATTACCGTGTATCCGCCCTCGACACCCGACTCGGTGGCCCCGAGCAGAGGCTCACCGATGATCTGTCCGAATTGGCCAGTTCCGTGGCGCATCTGTACTCCAGTTTAACCAAACCGTTGTTGGACTGCGCTTTGGTTGGCATCGCTCTTATCTCGTTTTCTTCCAAGATGGGTAGCAGCGCCGTTCCAGGTGAGAGATCAGTTTTTTGTTTCTTTTCGAGTACTACCTTGGAAATAATTAACCGCTCCTTTGCTTATCGTCGGTCGCTATTACTATGAGGTTTCATTCGTTATGTAAATCCTACCGATCGATTAACTTAGCGGAAAAAGACGAGTCTTTTTTATCTAAATTAACGTATCGCTAGTATTCCTGTTTACCGTACCCTCTTTTTAGAATGTTCTATCTTTTAAACGGAAGATCTATGTTCGAACGCACAATTTTTTAAGCATTTTAGATTCGTGTAAACGCGATTAAATATTTTTATCCTTTAGGACCGTTACTGGCAGCCGCCGTAATCACGTTGACTGGACAAGTATTACGTCTTGCCTCTCCTCGGTTTGGCCAACTGGTGGCGGAAGAAGCAGCACGACGTGGCCGTTTGAGGGAAGCTCACGCTCGTATCAGTGCGCACGCCGAAGAAATAGCATTCTACGGAGGACATTTGACGGAGCATCGTTACCTCACTACGGCGTACAGGTCACTCGTATCCCACTTACGCAGAGTCCTGGCTCTTAAGTTGTGGTACGTGATGTTGGAGCAACTTCTGATGAAGTACGTTTGGTCTGGAACTGGCCTTGTTCTCATCGCTATGCCTCTTCTCAATAACGGTACCTTATCGCCTGCGAAGAGAGCTCTTAATAACGACGACGGAGATGGTACGTAATCGTGTACGACGGTATCGTAAGGAAAAGAAAGGAAAGGTTATAATCATTGCGCGCGTTAACTAGGTGGAGTAAGCGAACGAACACGATATCTAACTACTTCGAAAAATCTCTTGAGCTCCGGTGCCGATGCCGTGGAAAGACTGATGTCCTCGTATAAGGTAAGTATTTTATATCTCATCGTGAATATCGTACGTACATTTATTCGTCGATATAGATTCGTCGTTGCGATATTTATCGTAGGAATTGGTGGAACTGGCTGGGTATGCGGCTCGTGTAAGTGAAATGTTGGAAGTATTTAAGGACGCCGCGCTATGTAAATACAGGAGAAACATCGTCGTCAGCGGACCAAAACTTACGAACGGTAACAGTTCCCGTATCGAAGATAAAGTAATTGAATTCCAAGACGGCACTCCGATTATAAAAGGTGAAGAAACGCTTATTCGATACGTAGAACTGATTGGAAAGAAAACTAATTCTCGTGTACATTTTGTAGGAATCGTCCAAGAGAGTACAGATGGAGGTATACGATTGATCAACGTACCCATAGTCACTCCTAATTGTGAAATTATCGTGTCCAGTTTGACGTTAAGTGTGAGTAAGCTCGTATGTTTTCTCGGTATATTTAACTAATTTTAACGAAAATATTACGATGCCAATTAACATTCGATAAATCTATTACAGATAGAACCGGGAGATCACTTGTTAATCACAGGGCCTAATGGTTGCGGGAAAAGCTCTTTGTTCCGCGTAATTTCCGGCCTTTGGCCTGTATACGACGGCACTTTAATCAGACCAGCCGAAAGTTACTCTTTACAAACTGGCAGGCCGGCTCTGTTTTATATACCGCAAAAACCGTACATGACCGTAGGCTGCCTGCGGGATCAAATTATATATCCATCGCAATCCGCGACGGAAGTTTGTTCCGACGAGGGACTCCTCAAGTTGTTGGAAGAAGTAGATTTAAGAGGACTGGTCGACAGGGAAATGAGAGGTTTGGATGCGCTCGGCGATTGGGACTCGACGCTGTCGGGCGGTGAAAAGCAAAGATTAGCGATGACTCGTCTTCTTTATCACGCGCCGCAATACGCGTTATTGGATGAGTGTACCAGCGCCGTGAGTCTGGAGGCCGAGGGGATTATGTACGAGACTGCCAAGAAGAAAGGCATCACTTTACTGACCATCACGCACAGAGTCTCCTCTCTCGCTAAGTATCACAAATTGTTGTTGCGTTTCGATGGCGAAGGCGGCTGGTCGTTTGGACCGTTGAATGCGGAGGATATTACGACGTTGACGAGTACAAACCAGCCTGAAAATCGACAGGAGGAAGTGAAAGGAAGCCACTACCAGATGCTTCAGGTTGGTTTAAATTTACATTCCTATAAATATAACGAATGTTTACGATGCGGTATACAATGCGTTATTTTTTTCTTCTTTTAGGAACTGCGAGACCTACACACCGAAGATTCTTACATTGGAATCAGTTGAAAATACCTATTTACGACCGCAAGATAATTATAGGCAAATTTAAAAATATTCATACTTATAAATGTACATATAGTTGTCGAACATGTATGCATACACTTGTGTACAGGACTTGAAAGGAAATTAAAATCTTATTTTTATACGTTGATACGTTCCGACTCCGCATGAATATTGTGTAAATTATAAGTACTTACGAAGCGTAATTTAGTTATTATCGCGAATTTGTCAATAGCTGTGCCTTTAGACTGCATACAATATTAATCTAAGGTCAATTGAAAGGTGCACAAGATTAAAACGTGATATAACAAAGTTGTTAACGTTTTCGAAAGAGATAGGTCATCGACGATTGACACAGGCGAAACGATTGTTGGTACATTGTTATTAAAATTACAAAGATCTGTAAAAAAAACATGTTATTTATTTTTAATAAAATTTAATAACGTTACTCGTTGATGTTCCTTGCAAGGTGATCCGTCTCGAATGGAATAATTATAACGAAATATCGAGATACGGTAAAAATATTCCAAATAGAGATAAGATTCTTTAAGAAAAAATAATTAAATAAATAATATAAACAAGTTACACATCTCCCTTAATTTATTCTTAAAAACACAATAATACGGTAACTCTCGATTCGATTTCGCATATATTTTTTCTTGCTAAACGCCTCATCGATGACACTAATTTGCTTGTTTCCTATCGGTGATATATTCGTAACGATAAATTTCTCGATTTAACGACTTTAGATTGATTTATAAAACTTCTGACGCGAAATATAAATGAGCCGCAAGGTGACTCTCCTCGATGATAGTTGTAAGACGATTGACATAACGACACGATGCAAACGCGAATAATAATTTACCTAACGAACCTCCTGATCGACTCTCATCGAATCGACAAAAAAAAGAACAACGACAAACAAATCGACGAACGGAGACAAAACTCGAGGAGGGAATCACGATCGAAGTCGAGACCGGACGGATTAAAACGGGCGGAGAGGCGCGCGCGTATCGTCATAGACGTTGGCGTCTGGTCCGTGTCGCACGGTCCGCGTGTATATTAATTTGGCACTGAGTAGGAGATGAAGAGAGAGAGAGAGAGAGAGAAAAGAATTTAATTACATGTGTTTCTTTGTTTTGAAGGGCCAGGCAAGGCGACGGGGTTGATTCCAGGGGAGGGAAGACCCACAATTCCCGATGAGCTTACCTCTGGGAAACCCTCCAAACGCCAAACGTCGATACGCCCGGCAGCCGCCATCTTGGGGGATTGTATGCCTCTCTTCGACGTCGGAACTAATTCTCTGAAGCAATTCCAGAGCGATATTGGCTCGAGAGCGGAACACGCTGCTGCTATTCGCTCCTGCTCGAATCTATCGCGGAACGATTCGCATATAATTATTATCACGACGACAAGGGCGATCCGTCAATTTTCTTCCCTCGACGCATTTTTTTTCACGACATGACGCCATTTCAGTTAGAAAGGATTACCGCAAAATGACGTCTATAAGTCACCGTCGGACACGAGAAATCCCGCGTTTATCATGAGTCAACGCCACTGAGTTACGCAATGTCGTTCGAATGTAAAGATCATTTCGAGATCGATGTCCAACGACGCATCAATTATAGTCTTGTTCTTGGCTAGTTTTTACATTGAAAACGTTTAAAGAATGCGAGAAAGGGTTAAGACGGTCAACGCGATAAGCGATAATTTATTCATCGTTCTCAAGGTACTTATTTAACGCGTTATGTTTCTCGATTTGCGTACGAGACAAACGCGGATCATCAAGGAAGAAAAAAAACGAAAGTCATCCTTCGGAAACTCCTATTTAATCGTCGTAAAAAAAAATCGGTCGATAGAGGTCTGAAAATTAGAGCTGCCGTTGTCAAGGCGAAAGTCGATTTTGAACGATCGATAAATCTCGATAAAGATTCGCCTGTCCAGCAGCTTGGTCGCACCCTTACTTGACCATCGTCCTAAGAAAATCTCGAGAATCCTAAAACGTCGTTCTGATCGAAAAGGTGATTTCGAGAAAGGCAACGATCACTTAGAAGTTAAATGCTAACGGTTAGTTCTTACTAACCAACGGAATCGCGCGGTGGTAATCGTCGTCGTTGTCTCAAGGCGTATCGAATTTCGTATTTTGAGAAAGGGTTGCACGGAGACAGGACGGACGCGGTTCTAACCGTTTCGTGGCATCTGCCTTCGCTGATGAAGAGCCGGCTAAGAAAATATGGCGAGAATCGTCCGTCTGATTAACGCTCTCGACCGTCCACGTCCGTTTCGAACAGTTTTTCGAGGATTAAGCCACGACGACAACGACGACGACCCACCTACTGTATCTCCTTCCTGCTCCTCGTCGCGTTTGGTCTCGTTCAAAGTAGCCGATTGAATTACACGCGGCGCGTGCCAGCCGGCGGATACCACACCACATCGTGGAAAGAAGGAGATCGCCGACGCAAAGGGCCTAAACAGCCCACGATACGATCCTTAAACCAGCCGATATCCGATGGGGACTTTGATCTACGAAAAGCACCGCCCGCTGCCGAGTCCGAGTAGCTGTTACTCCTAGATGAATGAAAAAGGACGAATCGAGGAGCGAGTCGAACGCCGTAGCGTCGTTCGAATTGCGCGTGGGATACGTTGATGCGAGGCGTGCAAGCTTCCAATGATAAAGAAAAGACAAACAGAAACTCACCTTGGGAATGGCGCGATTCGCGAAGCTTTTGGTTAAAAGGAATTAAGAGTTCGCGAGTTTCGATCGGTCGCGTTTGCAATCGAACGTTTTTGTTGAACGAGTAAAATCGTTGGGACTTCTAGACGCTAAGAAGCGTCCGCTACGCTTCGACGTGTTCCCCGATGTTTGTAAAAGCAAACTCTACCCATCGAACGGAGTTGAACCAGCGCTTGTCCAACCTGTCCAGTCGTTCGTCCACGCGACGCGCAATCTCGATACCGCTAAGTACACCCGGGTAATTAAATCCACGGTAGGGTTTATGATCTATTTAGTTACGTCTTCGTCACCCTTCGGCCAATTCGGCCGCTTCACGGAGATTATCCTATCGGCAATCGCTTTGAACGAGTGCGGCCAGAGGGAGACGATAGACAATATCGTAACTGTCATCTATGTCTACGGTCCAATCGCTCAATGCTCTAGAATCTACCACCATGGACGTACGATCGGTGGGTGTACGCACCTAGCGTGCAGTCCACGCACTAACGCACACTCGTGACTTCACGAGAGACACATGCGTGTGCGACACACGCGCGATGTCCGACCGCATCGCGGTTTGGGAGAACAAGGAACGGTTACATCGAAGCTAATCAGTTAGCGATAGGAAGGCGAGCGAATGGAGGGTAGCGCGAAGAACGTGGGGTGGAGGGAGGGAGGGAGGGTGAAGTGCCCCTGTACAAAATGCAACCCGTCGGGCGCGTCAATCTCGCGTGGTGGACCACGCGAAGGCGAGGCTCTGTTTGCTCGTGTTTGATCGTTTTCAATGGTAGGAAGCTCGAGCAAAGGTGCTGATGGCTTTGAGAGAGGCTGAGAGGGGACGAACGAAGACCGAGGGCTGCTTAATCGTCCCTTTGATTTTCAGGTGCGAGTAAACACAGGTGTCTATTGCCGCTGCCACTGCTACTACGCGATCGTATTGTACAATGTTAGGAGATCCTTCGCGGTTGGTTGAGTGGAGGGAAAGATCAAGCTGGTGGAAGATCGGGGCGATGCTGCGGTGAAAGCGCCCGGGCTGGTCGTTTTGATTTTTTGACGATGGTGCTTCGGATAACGATTGGGCGATAGATAATGGAGCGTGCGCCTTTATGATTCCCGTTTCTCGTCGTAGGTGCACGTGACAAGAGATCGTCCCATCGAGATTTCGAGGGAGTAGAAAGTAACGCGTTTTCGATGATTCTTTCGAGGAAACTTCCGTATTTGACATTACTGATAGATTTGTTTTTAGCGAGTGTCAGCTATCCCGCTACCTTAGACGAGCTATCGAAGCGTGAAATTAGCAATCTTAAATCAAGAAATGCGTGGTTAAACATTTTACCGCGGTAGATTAAATTTGTAACTTCAGAATCGTTTCAGCAAGCCAATAATCCGAATGTCCAACCTTTCGGTCATTTTCCATGTGTCTAAACGATTTTCGATAAAACTCTTCTCGCGTGACCAGGCCTCGTAAAGCATTCTACCTACCCTGCCGATCGAAATTTGGATCATCCAGATCCAGAGATTTGAATAAAGACCAACGAAGTCGGTCATCTCGATCCAATCGATCGTCGTCGAATTGGGTGTCGACCATCAGCCGATGACGAGTTTTACCAACGTCTTCGCGAGCGCCAAGTCGTCCGATGACAAATTGACGAACGAGGGATTCGGGAGAATCGCGAATCGCGGTGTAAGGTGGCGCAGGGACGCGCGATGAAGCGGAGAGCGCGGCGGAGGAGTGGGCAGGGGCCTTGTTTTCTATGGGGTCCTGCGTAAATACCATGGGCCCAATCGGCTGGAAGTGTAAGCCAATACCCGTCCCAGGGTGTAGCGCGACGGACAGCACAAGCTCCGGTTGGTTGTACTCTGCTCTCCTCTATGCGACTCTCCTCCCCCACCTCCTCTTCCAACTTCGATATCCGAACACGAATATCGAAGGAAGGAACACGGTAAACCCGATCCCCGTTGCTCCACTTCCCCTTCCCCCACGAGCCTTTCCCCGATCTCACCACGTCCTCGTCGTCGCGAAACTCGGTGCTCGTTGACGGCACATTGCCAGTGCTGCACCACCGTGTGGTCGACTTCCTCTTCCTGTGTCCACGTCGGAACTAGGCGCAGTCAGGTGTCCAGCCTGGCACTTGGTGTTCCCGATTATGTCCGACATTCGATATTTCCACTATGGCCATCGACGGAAAAGGTGGCGCGCGCTCTGTCGGCTCCGTGCCTTTTTCTCTCGATAGATCGATCGATCGAAGCTTCTAGGATCGACGCTGGGTCGAAGAGTGCGTAAGAAGGCTAGAGCGGGCCAATGGGTTTCGTTTAACTTCCTCGAATGACGATTTTGCAAGCGAATGCAACCTGTGACGTTGCACAGAATTCAAAGGCAGACCAATACCAAGAGTATCATCCTCCTTCCGATTGGTCGATGGCTGGTACGGGGAGCTGGGAGAAAGGTCGTAGGGCCTAAGGGTGAAGAAGGAAGGAGGACGATACGCAAAGAGGGTGTCATGGCACCTTTCGGCTAGGCAGTGTCGCGTCGGGGCAGAGGTGGAGGTAAAGGGAACCGTGTCCATGTCTTCCGCAGCCGGGCTCACCGTTCGTTGGTCAATAATCCACGAAAGGGAAGGCATTACGAGCCAGTGATCTCGGGGTACTCGTCTGCGAGGCAGGACCACCGTGATCGTCATCGTGGTAATGGTATCTCGAGAAAATATGTGATCGTGTCCTTCTTTCTCCTCCTTCCTAAGAGAGATCGGGACGTCGTTCTCGTAGCGGAGGGAGAGAGCCACGGTCCCTCGACGATCCGACGACGATCGCCGAATGAACGATTAGTATCCCGTGTCATCCACGGCATTGACATCGAGCAACGCGTCCTATAGTACGCGCGATGTATATCCATCCCTCGTCCCACGACGGGCTAGGTATCAGGCGTCGTCTTCTCGTTCGTGCGCCATCGATGCCATCGTGAGCGGCTCCTCGTTGCGCGAAATAGCGCTGCACCGAGATCACGAGGAAAATGGGCTAAGGAAGGTAGAAAGGAAGAAAGGAGAGACGATTCTATCGATAACAGTGGCTTCGTTTGGGCTCTGCTTGGAAAAATAGGTGACTTTGTTTTAGTTTTTCTCTTCCGCGGGTTTTTTCTAACGATCGATGCTTTTGTGGAATTCTGGGAAGAACGGGACCTAGCGCGTGTCCAACGACGGTCTTCGAGCGAATTGACACGCGAAATTGGGGACGTTTTCGAAAGAATCGATTCTACGGAGGATCACGGCTTGCCTCTGGGTCTCGAGAATATTTTAATACCATGATATTTATCCAATCTAAAACGTGCCTTTGGAGTCTCTGAACATCGTTCGACGTTTAGTGGAATTAAACGAAGAAATCATACGATTACATCGAATTCCTTCGGTCCTCGTTTCTACCTCGTCGAGATGAACGTCGATCGTGGACATTCCACCCTGCGCACCTCGAGAAGGTATCCGCCCCGGCACGTAGATGCTGTCGTGCGGTATGATCGGCCAGTAAGAAGAGAGGCAAAATTTATGCACGCCGCCGGAGCAGGGATATCCGCCGTCCACGCACGACGGAGGGATAGACGACGATGATACAGGGCGCAACGGACATTGGACGAGCCAAACGCCGGGTGTAAAAGAAGGAAGAAGACGAAGAAGAAGACGAAGAAGAGGTGCAGAAGTGCAGAGGTGGAGGAAGAAGAGAAGGAGATAGAAGAAGGAGAGAGAAAGAAAGCAACAGAGCCGGGGGATCAGGGTAACGTGGTGTGGAGTGGGGTCAGATGGGACGTAGTTAGCGAGTCGTAAGGGGTGAGAGAGAGAAAGAAAAAGAGAGAGAGAGAGTGGGTGGTAGTAGGTGGTGGATCCCTAGTTAGCCAAGACACATTGACAGACTATCGTGCCAGCATGGCAGTAGCCTATACACGGTAGTACCCGTAAAGGGCTTCGGGCTGTCGGTTCGTCGGTGACGACGTTGACATAGAGTGTCTCTCGGCTCGTGAAACAAGGGAAGTACTTGGACGCTCGTTGTCGATCGTTGCGTCGATCCTTGGGTCGATCGAAGTTTAATACCGAGTGAGGAATCAGCAGGACCAGTGATAATAGTTCGATTTTCGAGGATTCTCGTTGATGCTCCTGAGGAACGCACTTGGACGCTCGTTGTCGATCCTTGGGTCGATTGGAGTTTAGTATCGAGTGGTTCGAAGGATCACCAAGACCAGTGATAAAGTTCGATTTTCGAAGATTCTCGTTGCCGCTCTTGAGGAACACGTCGTACAAAATTGGGGAACGAATTTGGACGCTCGTTGCCGATCCTTGGGTCGATTGGAGTTTAGTATCGAGTGGTTCGAAGGATCACCAAGTCAGTGATAATAGTTCGATCTTCGAGGATTCTCGTTGATGCTCGTAAGGGAACGCGTCGTATAAAATTGGGGAACGAATTTGAACGCTTGTCGTCGATTGCAGTTTAGTACCGAGTGGATCGAAGATTTAGCAGGACCAGTGATAATAGTTCGATTGTCGAGGATTCTCGTTAACGCTTGCAAGGAACACATTGTACACTATTGGATACCAACCGAATCTGAACCCGAGTAATCGAACTAACAGTCGAAGGCTATCGACTAGATCGAAGGCTCGTCAACAGCAGTGACAGACAACAGTTAACTTACCTACGATTCTCATTGATTGGACAGGTTGACCGTCGTCTCCTGGCTTCGTGAAAAGTGAATCATTGGTTGTCATTGGAGCGTACAAAATTCGTACAACCAAGGCGAGAGATAGCGCGACACCGACAGCGACGAGGAAACGTGCGTCTTTGGTCAAGATCAACGGGAAGATTGAACAGGTCGACGCGTACTGCCGCTTCCTCTGGAAGACATTCAGCCTGTGCTCTAAAAATTCTCCTGCCTTTAAGAAAACGGAATGCGATAATGCCATCGAAGTGTTTTAAAGTCAGACTGAAGAAGGATCGACAATAAGAAAGGTAAAGAGATCGGCAAGAGAACCGAGTGAAAAGTAGCGATACCAAAGTTCGAGGCACGAGTTGGTCGAAAACGAAACAATGAACGTTTATGGCGATACAGCGCGTGGGAACCCACAGTTTCTTCCATTTCGATAATCGTTTGGTCGCCATCGACTAAATGACCATCTTCGATCGTCGTTTTTCCCGTTCAAATGATGAATTCGACGACATCGACGGCCCTTCTTACTTTCATATCGGTTTGAACGAATCTATTAGCGACGAGGACGATGCAACGAGAAACAATAGACGAGTCGTCCTGGTTCCCTAGAAGTGGCAATCTTCGAGCACTCCTCGAACGGCCGAGATGACTTCCTTGGGACGGCTACTGGCACGATTCGTACGCGTGTCACGTGGAAAGATGCACATGGTTTTAAATCTATGAATGAAAATATCTCGTAGGTTTCCTGCAGAAGCCCTTAGAGGAGACCCGCAGGTCTTCCAAGCCATAAAGGTACTTTCATACGTTCGACGTATACACGCGCCTGCTCCTTCCACCGTTCGCGGTCATTCATGAAAAAGTGTTCGATTGATCCTTCAATTTTCGACGAATTTTAAGCGCTCGCTCGCGGACCGACGACCGACGATGCCCTAGAACAGCGGGTAAAGCGCGCGCGATTCCACTTCCGCGTGGACGTTCTTCTACCGGTAAACAAACGAATATTGAATCGCCTGTTAAAATCATCACCTGGAGATAAATCTGCAGGAAGAATTCGTCAACAAATAAGATATTCTAAAATCGATGATCAGATTAAAGTTTCTTTTTTCTCTGTTCGCGTCGAACCTGCCGAGTCTATCGATCACTACAGCGTATCGAACAATAGTCAAGTCAAAGATATTTCTCGACACGATACTCTATGTAAGATCTTCTCCGATTGTACGTAGCTCGTGCGAGAGATCAGTCGCTAGAACACCCGAAGATTTAGCAGCCTCCCTTAGTCTCGCAGGAAGGAACATGGTCGAAATTCGATGATAAGGATCATGTCGGTATTTAGCAACGATATTTCGATGGTCTCGTCGGTATCGATGGCGGCGGCACGCTCCTCCAGATCCTTCTCAGGGAGGAATTTTTCAAAGGAGCACAGACCGATAACGTTATTTTGACTGACGGCGCTGCGTACGGTTGCCAAGGTTACCGGAGGGGCTGGCCCGCATCTCCGTGGAGAGGAGAACGCGCGATCGTGGATTTCGAAGAGGGGCGGGCGAAGGGGAAGTTCCTAGGGGAAGCTGCGGACAGAAATTTCGCAGAGATGGAGTTCCTGCACAATCATCACGCGGTGAACACCTCCGAGTCACCGTACACCCTAGGCACAGGTGAGTAGCCCGTAGTTCTTGCCGTTGTTTGTAAAAGAGGAACGTTTTTCTTCCCTGCTTCGAAAAAAGCCTCTTGGCTTGTTTAACAGCCATCCTCTGTTTCCTACGGGTTCTCCGTCTTCGTACGAATCGACGGAGAGAATAAAAAGCAATTGGAGATAAAATCGATCGGCTCGTAATCGCCGATGTTGACTTCGTAATGGGATAAATCGCGAACGAAGATGGAGAACAGACGAGGAAGGATTCGAACTTTCTTTCGAACGATTGGTAATGCGAGTTGCAGGATCGGTGGGTAGCATCGAGGCGACCATACCATCCGGCCTTTGCAGCGGTCCATTGGGGGTGCTATCGAACGAGGACACCCTGACCGACAATCAGAATGAGGAGACCCTAGGAGCGCTGCAAGGTACTCTGCGGTTGCAAGATCTCCAGGACTCGACGGAGGACATAGGCGCCGATCAAAATCAACAGATACAGAATCCAGGACAGAATCAAGTCGTCAACGAGTTCGGCGCGAGTTTCTGGGTCGATGACATGGCAGGCTTTCCGCTACCGCCTTTGGACTTGGATCCTTTGCCGCCCGGTTTGTTCAGTCCCTGTTCCGGCACTTACAAGTGAGTCGTTCTACATTCTATCTCTCGCTCTTTCTCGATGGCCGCTTCGTAGATGGTCGTACGTTCGTCCCTTCGCTTTTCGGTTAGGTAACATTAAACGAGTCGCTGAATTCTAGGTTGGAATATAGCAAAGGCGATTTTTAAATGTCTAGAAAAATGTATTCTCGTCGGAATAAAATCTAATTAACAGTTAACTTCCGATCAAATGAATCGAGGCTTCGCAAGTCTTCTTTGTTTTACAAGGCGACGTAATAATAGTATCGGTGGTTGTAAAATTATCCGAAATTTCGAAATATCGTATAAACTCTTAGCAATATTCGTTCGCTCTGTAACTTCTAAGTAGTGTACTGATTATCCGCTTGGTATAAACATGGTCCATAATCTACGTTATCGTATCGTGTTGACGAAACTCTGGAAAAAAAAAAGAAAAAAAAATTTATTTCAAGCTTCATTCGGAATAATACGTTACGCGGTCCATTTAGGCGATCGGACTAGGCGTAAAGCTACTTTCGTATAAAACACCGTTAAACGAAGCAAACATTTCCCTACGAAGTAGTTCGACTCGATCAAAGTGGGAACGCATAGGGCGTGTCGGTGGAACGCGAAGACGCGATTTAACACATGGCCGACGGATAGTTTTAAGGAATCCGTAAAGTATGACGGGCATTTTTCCAGTCGATGTATACCGATATAAAAAACGGACGTACGCCTCGGTGAAGTGATTCCACCCTCACGACGAAAATCGTCGCTATGGCGATCAGCGAGATCTCGCAAACTCTTGCAAACGAAAGCTATCGTTTCTTATCCTAGGAATCCTACAAACAAATATTCCGCGATGTAGCGAACCGAAAGACGACAGTGCGCGAAATAGCAAACCAAAAGACATTAACTAGGGCGCAAAAGGACCGACCGTGCGCTTCCAATTGCAACAGTAGTACAAAAAAAAAGGAAAAAAATAATTTTTCGCCTTCTCGGTACCATTCCACTGGAAAGGGGGTGCGCTGTGACAACCGTTGCATCGCAGTTGGTTTCATCTATTAACCGAAATATCGATCGAACGTTTTATTAATTCGTGAAAACATAGGCGAGCATTAACAGTGGCAAGATGGAATCTTCTAGACCGTCGGGATAGATATAAACACGCGAATTCCATCGAGGACGTTGTTCTTCTTGAAAACAGACTAGTATTGCGAATACGCGAGCGAAGATCTCGTAATGTACAATCCGTTATCAACGAGTAGTTACGCGTAAACCTTCTACGTATATACATACACCGCGAATCATTTAATATCGAGTTCATTGTGATTACTATAGCCGGTTGTATCGTTATTATTATTATCCCATTGTTTTGCAGTTATTAAATTATTATCGTTTTTGTGGAGATATATATATTTTCTATCCTCGCCACCTCCACAGATCTTCAGCACCTAGTCAGAGAATTTTCATCGGTTAAGAGACGACGAACAAATCGTGACTTCGAATAGGTTCGGCAACGTTTACTCGTATTCTAGGATCTTTGCCAAGCACCTAACCATAAAACCTTAATCCGTCAAGGGTCGATGAACAGATCGTGACTTCGAATAGGTCTAGCAATGTTCACTCGTATTTTCGGATCTCTGCCACGCATCTAGCCAGAGAACCTTCGCTTTTCCTACAGTTGGGGCTGTGCCAGAGGGGAATGCGTGCCCAGGACGAACAACGTGAACGGAGAAGGCGTCGCTGATGTCTTGCTGTCCTTGAAGCACGCGGTCGTCCATCCGGGAAGTCCAACCGGCGGATATTATTCCACGGGTGGTCCGACTCACCATTATGCCCAGGAATACGCTCAGAACTTGGGACCGTCCGTTCCGCCCAGCCATTACGCGACTGGACCCGCTATGTCCGTCAACGTCTCGATGAACATGACGATGAACATGAACATGCATCCCGGGTAAGTGAAAGAAGCGATCGTGCTCATCTCGACTCCTTGCAGGAGCAACGTCCATTTTGTCTCTTGAGCCATCGACGATTACCTGGATATTGCCGTGGTGAATTTAGATTCGCCGAGTCTCGTCGTTTCGATTGAAAAGCTACGTTTTTAAGGGTCTTTCTTTCGAAGGGTGGAACGTGGCGGCGCGCTATCGCTCTATCAAGCACATTGTTTCGCGTTGCTCTTACTCTCGAGGCTGGAACTGCTCGATACCCTTTTATTTTTGCATCGATGTGAGGAATCTTACCGGTATATCGAATCTAAATCAATGCTTTTGCAACGTACTTGTATCAATGTATTTTATTATCGTGTATGTTTCACCGTCGAGAGACTCTAACGTGGAATCGATCGTTGATCCGTCGAGACAAGTAAAAAATAACAGAGGTAACGAGTATGCACGTACACAAAATATCTTTCTATAAATTGCTAATCGCAAACGAAAAGAGAAAAATATGTGCTTCTTTACCCGTAGTTTCAGATGTAGAATCGATCGTCGAGCGACGTGAAGGAATTGGGGTCTGCGTGATTTTACATCGAGTCAAAGTTCGAGTAACGACGTTTTACAATTTACGATTGTTTTTACCTATACGAAGGTATGCGTGCGCTATTTCAAAACTTCGTCTAGACTTTAACGCATTCGCCGCCATGTCTTCGGTCATCGGCAATGAATTTTCCGACGTTCGTTACGAAATTGTTTTCGACTGCGAGCATTCGACAAATTAGATGTATAAAAGGTTGAAAAAATCATCTTGGCAGCGAGCGCGTTGAAAGCCCAAACAACCTGCTATCGTAGAACGAGAAAGACGCTTGAAAGAAGAAAAAGAAAATCGTAAGATGCAAAAGAGAACTCGTGACGTAATTCGTTCGTCGTTAATAAAACCCAAAGTCTAATTCATGCGTCAAAGGAAATCTCCCCAATTGGCACTTCGAGCGCGCGTTGCTCAATTCCTACAAAAATACGTAGAAAAAAAAATCGAAGTAAGGAAGAAACGAACTCTCGTTCGAAAATACGAAGACCGCGAGAAGTAGTTCGAGACAAACGTATGCGCGAGTTCGAGACGCGAATCGCGATCTCCATCCCGTTCGTCTGGCGTTATTCGCCGGACGCCATATTGACCGTGGAAGTAGGGAAAGCCGCGCGCCGCGAGGCGTGGCGTCACGAGGGAGCGACGCGCGCTCCCCAACAAACTGGCCAAAAGAAAGAGAAAAATAAAAGGGGAAGAAAGGGCAAAAAAAATCAAAAGAAAGAAAAACCTAAGTGAACGAACGAATAAGCAAAAAAGTATAGAAAAAAAAAAGACTAAAGCTAAAAAGAAAAATCACCACACTAGAGGCGAGAAAACATTTTCCCATTGTGTGTGTCTGTTGCTCTGTGTATGTGTGTGTGTGTGTGGTTCTAAGTGTTCCTTTTTTTGTACGTGTCGCGCGCGCAGATATGAGCAGAGCTATTCGTCGGCGACGTGGGGGGTGGAGCCGCTTCTGAGTCCCGCCCCTCAATACAATCCCGTGGAGCCGCAGACGAGGGTAAATCAACCCCCTGCCAATGGTCTGATCGGTGCTGGTGGTGGTGGTGCTGGTGTTGGTGGTGGTGGTAGTGGCGGAGGAGGAGGCGGCGGCGGTGGTGGTGGTAGCGGTGGTGGTGGTGGAAGTGGCGGAGGTGGTGGCGGCGGTAACAATCATCCCCACGCGCATTCCCATCCGCACGGTCATCCCCGTCTACAAGCGGCTAGCGAGCACGCGCTCTGCATTGGTACCGGAGGGTCGGCCGTCACCCCCGACGACACCGGCAGACCTAACCTCTGCAGAATATGCGGCAAGTCTTATGCACGACCCAGCACCCTCAAGACGCACCTGAGGACACACTCGGGCGAGAAACCGTTTAGGTCAGGACTCCGATCAACGTTATCTAATATTTTCTGTCTTTTCGTTCTTCTTCCTTTTTCGCGTTCTCTTTGTCATTGTCTTTCTTCCTTCTATCCCCCTCTTTTTTACTATGAGTGGAAGACGACGCGTCGATCAATTTTTTTTTTTTTTTTTTTTTTTAAAGAAA
>JAITYT010000192.1:905371-925111 GCA_025433975.1 Liostenogaster flavolineata
ACTAAAAGAGTTAAAAGAGGGAACCGTGTGATGTACTTGTGTCGGTAAATCTGAACGGGTGACTTCGATAGTCGGGGACGCACCATCCGTCGTCGAGAACGCTCGAAATTTGCTGGCTTTTCTCGACATGAAATCTGAACGACTATTTTTCGTCGTTCGAAACTGATTTTTCGAAGTTGTCGTCGAGACTTCGAGGAGATTCGAAGTTCCTGACTGATTCGAAGCTTGGCTGCGTTTACGGGAACGAAGTAAGCCAGTCTTAAAGGCGCCAAGGAAAAGGTAGATTTAAAATCATTGTCGACTCTCGACCAAGGAGAAAAATGGACAGCAAAGATATGCCATTGGTTAGCAATGGGCCAGTTCGCGTACGTCAGGCCTGACGTGCCGACTTCGGGTGACACCTACGTTTCTACCGAAAATCGCGACTCTCGCATTTTAGAGCCTTGTGGAATGCACACGCAGCACGTCTCGTTCTCTTGACTGAACTTTCATTCTCGTGAAAACAAACGTCGACCATCGCGGATAATTTTATCCCGCTCGTGATTGATCGTCGGATACACCTCGTCTAGGCTGATCAACGCGTTCGGAGATCGTCGATATTCTCTTTATAAATTTCCCGATGCGAAGCACTTCTTTCTTCTCTCGTTTAAATTTATTCTACTCGCGATCAAACATCGGCTTAGCTACGAGGAACCGACGAAGTCTCCTTCGCAATCGCGATGGACAATTAGGCAATGAGATCAAGTACGCGCAAAGGTAACGACAAAAGGTAGAATTCATAGACGCGTAATCAATACGCTTAACGCCTTGAGTGCCACGCCGGTCCGCAGGGACCGGCATTAGATTTTCCGTTCGGGAGCCGTCGCTTCTTAAGGTTCGACACCTTGGATTTTAGGTTCACGTTACAACACCGCTCGGGTCTGGTCTGCCCTTGTATACCGATCGTCAGACTAAAGATTTAAAGAATTATAAGAAAGTCAACGGTTGACGGCTGAGTCTGGGCCTGAACGAAGTGGCAAACAAAACAGGCTAAACACTTAACGTGGCGCGTTATTTTACTTCTTGGGGTACGGAATTTTAGAAAATAAAATAGACCCATGTTGCACAGAAATTTTATTTCTCTTATAATTAACCCTAATTGGTTTATTTTTATCAATAAAGAAATCGCGTGATATAGAAACAAAGAAATAATAATAATTTAATTCAATTTTTTATTATAGAATGGGACTCGAATAGTCCCACCGTGCCACATGGGTTCATAAATGGTACTTATCACGGTGGTACTCTTTTACCACTTTGATACCAAAGAGTTAGCCGAGGATCGTCATCGACGACTGGTAAAACGTGTCGTCCCGATGCCGTCGACGTCCGCGAGACCGAAAAAAGGGAAGAAAAACGACAACGGCGTGGATGCGATTGACGCATTATTTCATCGGCAGTCATCGCTGACCGTCGTGGGCCCCGGCGCGTTAACACTTTCTGTCGGGCATGGTAATTTTAGCCGTTCGCTTGACTGACAGTAGCCTAGCGGAACGAGTCGAGTTACCACCAGCCGCCCTGTCTAACGGTAAACGTTCACACTTTGCGACTTATTATAAGATAGAAATTCGTATTATCCCTTTGTTCTCCATCAGCGTAACGCTGGGCGATCTCGGCCGCTTGCCTTCTCGCGTACCTGACCTCTGTACGAGAGAGAAACACCGAGGGATTCCGAATACTCGGCAAAGCGATCCCAAGAACAAAGACAAGCAAACGACGGGTTAATGTAGGATCGAATCGACGATTTCCCGATAACGTACTTTTTCCTTTGCGAATCTGGTCTCTCCCACAGCAAGGTATTTTACATTTCCTTGGCAAACGCAGCACGGATGATCAAACGTCGCGATACGAACTCCTTCGGCATCTAAGAACATCGCGCGTACGCGGAGGAAAATAGAAAAAGAGACGTCAAGACGTCCTAATGCGTCGTATCTTTTAAAATCGACAGCTCGATATAATAAACATTGAACGTCGGTCCAAGATCGATTCGTGCAGTGATCAAATTCCGGCCGATCCCCAATGATGTTCTCCTAACTTCTAGGACACCTAGGCGACTCTTTAGGGTGTGTTATCTCTCGAGAAATATCGCGATAAGAGGCATCGACTTTGGAATCTCGAAGAACCGAGAATACGAGGGGAATCGTCGGTTAACATTCGAGTGGTATTTCACAGTGGCAGTGGGGCGAAGAAAGGACGAAGAAAGAAAGAGAAAAAGAAACGGAAAGCAGCTGGAAGACGAATACCTCCTGCCTGCGTTTTCGGTCGATCGAATGGCACGCAACGGAAATCGATCGTCTATAACCCCAATTGCAACGTGGCAGCAATTACACATTTGCCCAATCAATAACCTACCTCGTTCGTATTAACCTCCCTTTTCCACGAAAGGCAGAGAGTCGTGTACGAAACCACTACCACAGCCACCACCAGAATTACCGGTGCCATTGCCACTAATACCTACGTCCACCGTTCGTCGAGTCATCGAGCAAATCGAAATACCTCGACGACGACGAGTGGGACTCGTTTGGAATCGCTCGTACGTTCGACCGCCTTCTGCCAGCACGAAACGATGACACGACTTCCGTGCATGGGCTCTCGGAGTCGAGATAAATCGAGTCGAGTCGCTGAGAAAATATTTAGGATTCGCACGAGACTCGAGTCGACGCCGTTCAACGCGACGTTAATCCTAAAATCACGCGCGGAAGTCGTTCGAAGGGACGGTTGATCTCTCTCGTCTTTTTACGATCTCCTCCGGTGCTGATTCGAATTACGCGCCTCCCGAACGGGACAACGAGAACGACATTGGGAAAATTTCAAATTTCGATGACGACTGAGACCTATTTTTTTTCGGAAATGTTTGAAATCCTTATCGATTGCTATCGGCGCGAATTAAACGCCGGATGATCGTAAGAAAATCACGGCTGTGTTTCCCTCGACCCTATCGAGGCAACGTCCGATCTTCCACTCGATCGACATTACCGGAATATTTTTGGTGAAGTTTGCCAGGCGAACGAACGAAACAAGGCGAACTACGCGGTATAAAAAACGCTCGCGAGAAATTATTCGGTTAACCGAGGCTGAGGGGAAGCGAGAGAGAGCGAGAGGCATTTTTCTTTTTTCACGTTGCCTGCGTCGGAACGACGAGGGTCCCCCATCGAAATATCGTCGATCGATCCCAAGCGATGGTGTTACGCTCGTGCGCTGTAATTATCGTCGTCGTCGATAGAGCGGGAAGTCGGAGCGATTTAAAACGAAGAGACGGTACTTCCGATATCTTAGTCGTAAAATAGTAGTAGGTTACAGCGCGTGGGAGAGTTGAGTCAGGTTAGTTCGCAAATTTGCCTAAAAAAGATCAAGCGAAACTGGCGAACTGGCGAAAGGATGAAAAGGTTTTGAAATGTGAGAGAGAGAAAATCTGTGGGAATATCGATGGTTCCCCATCGTAATATCGTTAATCGATTCCATACTTTTTACATACAAAATTATAGAGTCGATACAAAAGTTCGTCCTGTTTGTTGGCGAAAAAATGTCCGACAAAAAGTTTCTAAGAAAAATCTACGTCAAAAGCGAGACAAACTTTTACGTACACCTAAAAGCAGCAGGTTATAGAGCGTGCGATAGTCGAGTCAGGTCAGTTTGCAAATTTACCTAAGAGAGGCTAAGTAACCGGCAAAAGGAAGGAAACGTAAGATGTACGCACGATTGGGACGAAGACGGAGAGAGGGAGGGACAGAGAAAAGCAATTTTTTCGAATTGCCACGAGGAGGATCCTCGATCGAAAAATCGATCCCGAACGATGGAGTTACGCTCGTGCGCTGTAATTATCGTCGTCGTGGTGGTCGATGGAGCAGGAAGTCGGAGCGATCTAAAACGAAAAGCCGCGCTCTCGATATCTTAGTCGCAATATAGTAGGTTATAGCGCGTGCGATAGTTGAGTCAGGTCAGTTTGCTAGCTTACATAAAAGAGGCTAAGTAGCCGGCGAAAGGAAGGGAACGTTGTAAGATGTACGCGGGAGAAGGTACGTGGAGTCACCGAGCGAGCGAGCGAGAGAAAGAGAAAGAAACGGTAGGAGCGAGAGAGAGAGAAACGGAGGAACAACAGAGACGGAAAAAGACTAGGGAGAAGCGGAGCGGGAGGCTGGGGTGGAAGGGAGGCGGCCGCGAGTGGTGGGGAGATCGCGGCACGGAGGAGTGGGGGAGCACCTGTTACAACGTTAGAGACTCGCGTCCTCCCCCCACTCCGCTGTTACCAGCCTCCTCGCCCCACCCCGCGTCGGCGACTCACAGCCTCCCACCGTCCTTCTCGCTCGGACTCGTTTTTTCTCTCTTTCTCCGTCTTTCCACACGCCACTCGGGACCGTTACGTCGAAATTTTCGCGGAACGGATCCTGCGCTTCTTCTTCTTCTTCTTCTTCTTCTTCTTCTTCTTCTTCTTATTCTTCGTCTTCCTCGTGGACATGGAGAGATCGAAGAAAAGAAAGAGACGAGAGACGCAACGACACCAACGACGACGTCATCGTACCACCGAGCACGGACAATCGATGTAATCGTTCTCGGTGCTGCTAGCTGCACTTCTACGGATCCCGAAGTGTAACGACGCCGGAGAGATCGATAATAAACGTCGCGGTTTGGTTCCAGCAGCGGCTCGCGTGTGTACGCGCGTGTTTGGCGTCTCCGTAGAGGCGCGCGCGTGCTTGTATGCGCGCGGCAGGGACACTTCCCCCTCCCGCCGCTCCTCGCCGACGACTTCGCGCGCTCCTCTTTCGCCCCTGCCCTTCGTCCATCTCGCGCTCCCCCCCGTACTCCTCCTTCTTCTCCCCCTCGCTCGTCGCCGCTAGCATCGCCATCGCCGCCGCGCCGCCGTCGTCGTGCTCGTCCGTCTCTCTCGCTCCGACGCCTCTTCTCGCGCATCGGCGTTCCTCGCGTTGCTCCGAAGCAAGCAACGCCGTCGTAATTGCGTGTGGCGAGAAAAATAACGGGAGGCACGAGAGTGGAGAAGAAGAAAAAAAAAAGAGGAGGAGAGGAACGAGAGAAAAGAAAAATGTTATGCACAGGCGCGTGTATACGCGAGTGTACGTGACACGAAATCTCGTGGAAATTCGCGATGCAATAACGACCGACTTCAGAAACGCGAGCTAGTTTCTTCTTCTTCTTGTTATTCTTGTTCTTTTTTCTCTTCTAGTAGTAGTTATCCGATTATCATCGATTCTTGGAGTCGACCTGGTCTCCTCTTCGTTACGAAACTTTATGGAATCGTAACGACGACGGCGGCGCGAGTGCGTCGCCCGGTCGATTCGAGAGGGAGAGTTTGGTTTAGCCAAAAACCACCGCGGAAGGAATTCCTAACGAATTACTCCGCGCGCAAAATATTTCCCCTTTTCGACGCTCCGTTCTTTCCGCCTCGCTCGCGAATTAACCAAGTTGTTTCTTCCGTGAGTGCTTTCAAAGGCGAGAGTTAATAATTAAAAAGAAGAGCGAAAGAAAGAGAGAGAAAGAAAAGAAGTGGGTCGAGAGAGGAAGTATCTGTCCTTGTAAAAGAGAGGAAGGAAAGATCGTAGAAATTTTCTAAGCGAGATATCTTTCGATGATTCACGCGCGTTACGACGAGCTCTTCGAAGTGAGCGAGACATAAAAAGGAGTAGAAAGAGAGATGGATATAAACTTTGCCAATTATTTTACGTGATTCGTGAATAGTAGCTAGAAATTTTGAAACGATTTTCTCTCCTTCGTTCTTACGCTTGTTTTCGTAGCGATCGAGACACGAGTTTTTTAAAACGAGAGGAAAAAAAGAGAGGGAAAAGATAAATTGCCTTCGTTAATTTGCACGTATCTCTTAAGAAAAAAAAAGCGCTCGTAATTTAGAAATCAAGCGATTTCCTTCCTCTCGTTTACGAAACGAAAGGTCGAAAATGTTCGCGTCGAAGGCAAAAGAGTCGCGTGGCCTTGATCGAGTAAAAGCGCGACGACCACGAGCGCGTACGGGCGGTGGCTTCAAAGCGTGCTCGTTATATTCGGGCGTACCATTATTATGCCGAAAACGCGACGAACGCGTCGATGGGATCGAAGGTCATCTTTCGTCGTCGTCGTCGTCGTCGTCGTCGACGCGGACCTCCCCTCCGACGCTCGTTCATCTCTCTTTGATCGAGTTTCACACCGAACGTGCGTTCAGCTTCGAGAACGATCGCCAAACGAGCGGATTCGATTCGTTCGCGTCGACGTGACGTCGATCGTGACGAAACCTGCCTAATTTGATCGACACTCCTTTCGCGTGGAATGCTGCGATTTCAAAGAAAGAAACGCGAAAGAATTCGAAAGAGAATTTTACCTCGATCGTGTCGAACTTATTGTAAGATTTCTTCTTTTTTTCGGGATTTCGTATTACGCTAACGAAGGACACTCGGTTTCGTTTGGAACGCTACGATTGTAAACGAAGAAATACGAAAGAAATCAAAAGAGAATTTTATCTCGATCGTGCTAAAAAAAAAAAGAAGACGCGAACGTTTTATTCGAAATTTTATAGTTTAAAGTTAAAGGTAATTTCGCCATTGAGAAAATATGAATGGAAAGAACGGTATAAACATTCCTACGTTATCGTTTCGCACACCGCGACGCAATGAAAAATTAGCTTAAAAAGAAACGATCGCCGATTGGCTCGTTACAATTACGACGTCCTGAACTTCGTTCCGATCTTCGGTTGTTCGAAGTCCGCGCTAAATCCAGTCCTACAGCCGCGCGAATAATGAGGCGCCATTACTCCGTGTTTACGTGGAAAGATAAGAAAACGGACGAGTATCTAGGCGAGGAGAAAAAAGGAAGGAAGGAAGGAAGAAAAACGCTACCACCAGGGTCCCAAGTAAAAAAGTGGCAAAAGGCGAACGTAGAGAGCACGTACGCCCTAAAACGAGTTGGTGCTACTTCACTTCGTTCCATCGCGCCTTTCATCTTCTCAAAATTCCGTGACGCGATTATTTCGAAGTAACGTCTCCTCTTCTTTAGGAGGGTGGCATTTGCTTGGTTTTTTTAGATTTTTTCCAAAAGGCAGGTTTTTCAATTTTTCCGAAAAGCTAAGTTCTCTCCGTGCATTCGTCGGTAGTTTGGCTCGATTTTTCGTCCTGGCGCGCCCTTTATCTTCTCCAAATTCCGTGACGCCATTATTTCGAAGTGACATCTTCTCTACTTTAACCCTTTTACCGACAGCCCATTTTGAGTGGGATGTGCAACGACTGCCAAGGCTATTTTTTGCAGGTAGTTTGCAAGATTTCAGTTTTGAATTCAGAAATTCAATTGATTTTAGAAATGAAATAGTATTTCTTATTGAAAAAAATTAGTTTTCTCTCCTTTGGGGCATTTTTATGGTGATCAGTTAATTTTTGCAAGACATAAAATAAGAGAGTAAAAAAAACCAAACCGGTTGGGCCGATATGTTGGCCCACTGGCAGTAAAAGATTTAAGAGAATGGCATTCGCTGATTAGATTTTTCCAAATTTGAGGTTAGAAATTTCTCTAGAATATTTCTAGAGAATAAAAAATTTTTTGAAATTAGATTTTTTCCAAAGGGTAGATTTTTCAATTTTTTCAAAGCGCTAGGGTTTTCTCCGTGCATTCGTTCATAATTCGACTCGATTTTTCTTTCTACCGCTTTATCTTCTCGCGATTTCGTGACGCGATATCGTACTTCGATTAAAGAACGACGTATAATTTCGACAGGTTTAAAACGATTATTTTAAAAGAACGTCTCCTTCTTAAGGAGCTTCGACGACTCCTCATCGATTCTTCAGCTTTTTCGAAGGGCTAGTTTTTCTCCGCGTATCTCGATATGGCATTCGTCAGGGGCGCGACCGATATTTTATCCACGTCGAAGGGGAGAAAAATTGTTGCCGCTTCACGAGCAATCCCGCAGAATTTGGCGAATAGCAAACGCGGCTCGTGAAATTGGAGACTCTTTCGAACAAGGTAAAATAGAGATTTTGTCGACAACGCGTAGAATTTCACGGTGAATTCAAGAGAGTAAGAGACGAAGAGAGAAGAAGGGTCGAAATTGGTCGTGACATCGCCAGGGGTTCGGGATTTTTTTTTAAATGAAGGGAAATACAATTTTTACGTCGGCGGCGAGGAGGCGAGCTCGTAGAATTTTATAAGCCAAAGGCGAGTCGCTAAAAACGGTCCAAAAAATAATAGGCGATGCAAACCGCCTCGACACGTCCCGTTAGTCATTTTATTAATTTCTTGTATCGATTTACTTACAATCATTCATAAACAAACTTGTTTACTTAAAGAAATAAGTTTTTGCTTAACTTAATTAAATTTTTCAATTTTAATATTTCGTCCGACCCGTGAAAACATTTTTTCCCCAATCCGGCCTAGGGGCAAAAACAGTTGGCCATGCCTCTGGTCTTGTTAGTAAAATTCCACATTCTTTCCAAAATAAAACGAGACGGAGATTTCATTCCTCCACTTTAACGAGTTCTGGCAAAGAGAGCGCCCTTGAACCTTATCGAGCGCGTCAAAACACTCGACAAAATAAAAATACGTCAAATATTTGTTCTTTTTTTTTTCTTTTTTCCTTCCTTTCTCTCGTAGGTCTGTCAGTCGAGCGACGTAGGAAACGCATCATTCGCAGCGACGTCGAAATCGTACCGTAATCCACGCGACGCCTTAAAGCGAATCGAACGTGATATTTGACCTCGTTACGTCCAAGCGGCAAGTGACAACCGTCGTCGTCGAGATTACGCGAGCACTTGGCGAAACTGGATACCGGATTAGCGTGTTTGCCGTGTCGCTCCGTGCAATGGCGAAGGAGGAATCGTTAAGAGTGGCGGACGACGTCACGTTAGGATCGATGACGAGGATCGAGCGTCGGTCGATTCTGCTTCTGCCGCTCAGCTTTTATCAGAGAGAAGCAAGAAGGAGGCAACGACGAGGTATCTCACGGTTCGTTGGTCGATCAGTTCTCACCAAACGACTGTCCTTTTTTCCTACGATTTTTTTCAGCGTTAACGCGAAGTTTTCAGGTGTCGCGCCTACGCGACGTTTATTCCTTCGAGATAAAATTCGAGGTAGAACGGAATCTCGTTTATTGGAAGATCCGACTGTGGTAGGCGCGATAACGTTTTCATTATAACCGTGCATCTTCTTGCGGAAGACGAGTTAATGCCGGTCGTTAAAATCGCTAGTTTACGATTACGTCTAAATTCAACGCGGAACGATCGCAACGATATCGACGGATACGTCGTTACGACGTCGTTATGCGTTTCGTGCGATCTTTTCGTTCTGCCCCTTTCCGCTCGCGAGACATCGGGAAAATCGTTCAAACAATATTAATTAATCGAACAGTAAGAAATTCGTAATTATTTTGTTATTATTTTGTAAGCAGTTACGAAGTAAGAATGATATACGTGGCATTTTGGCGGTCACCGGTGACCCTCACGGCACCGAATGCGTTAAAGTCATTCGTTGCAGTTACATCGGTGGCTTTGCGATTACGACATCGAGACTCCGTGTAATTTTTCCGCTCGCGCGACATTAGAAAAATCGTGGCGGAGCAGGTCAACGCGTAGAATGCCCACGCAAATTTTTCAATGACATCGCGCGACATAGGAAATCGTCGTATTATCTCTTTTATATACGATAAAACCGACATGATATTTCTAACGTACGAAACGCTCTAACGTATCATCCGAGTCGTTCGTAAACTCGCGATGCGCGTATTCGTTCTTTTATTCCCCTCCATATCACACCGATCGTTCTTACCAAACGATAAATAAAATTCATACACGATTCCATGAATAAAATCGTCCCTCCTTTCATTCGTTTAAAAAAAGAAATAGGAAAAAGAAGAAAAGAAATCACAGTAAAGAAACGAAGAAGCTGAAAGAGGAGGAGAAGGGGGAAGGAAGGACGCTCGTCCTAAAACGTCCTCTTCCGGAACAAGCGAAGCGGCCAGGCCGTAATAGCGTCGAGTACGTGCGTGTTCGCCGCTTCTTACCGGCCGTTACCGCAAAACGCACAAGAGAGTGAGGGAGAGAGAGAGAGAGAGAGGACGAAATCGGAGTCACGCTGCGCCGCGTAGCGGACGAAAAGCACGACGTACGGTTCGAGTCGTCGAGAACGACGCGATAAATAGCGTCGTGCCGTTACGCGTTCCGACTTCGAGTCGCTACTTCGATTTGGGAGACGAGAACGAAGACGAAATATAAGCGCGACGCGGAACAACACCGATTCGACTATTACGACAAAGGGACGAAAAATAAATTTGCGAAATAACGTATAATTTTTTTTTTTTGAATACTCGAGAAAGAAAACACACGAAGTCGCAATTGCACGAGCGACGTTGACGTTGGGTGATTCGTTTCGATTTTGGCGAAAAGATTTCGACGATTTTTTGCGATTTCGACAAAGCGCGAGATCAAAGGAAAAAAAAATACTTCCTCGTTACTACTACGATTCTCCTACGAAATGTTACAAATTGGCACATTTTATTTCCATTGTTATCGCGATCTTACGCGAAACTTTACGAATCGACGCGTGACACGGACGATTCGTTCCAATGTTAATCGTAAAAGAAAGAAAAAATGTATACATTAGGTGTTTTTCTTGCAATTCTACGAGTCATAGAAAAACTACGAATTTCGTCCTTGACGACCTGACACATCCCCGGCTACGAAACGGAGGAAAACAAGACGAATACGACCGCGATCTTACGCGACTCACCGTTAGCCACGTAAGCTCGTAACGCGATCGAGAATCGGATCCTTTCGAGGACGCGGACCTCCAAAATCGTGAGCCTTCTCGAAAGCGATTGTCGACGCTCTTCCTCCCACCCCTCCCCCATCAGCGGTCGCTTTTCGAAGAAGAACTCGACATTATCGCGTCCGAACCGGCGACATTCCGGCAACATTCTCAATCTCATTCTCCTCCTCCTTCACCGCGCATCGACGCGCGCCGAGACGAGTACGAATAAGAGAAAGAAAAGAAGAGAACGAGAAAGAGAGATAGAGCAGAAGGTGGGGTGGGGGGAGGGTGGAGAGGTCGTCTCCCTCTCGTAAAAGAGAGCGCGACAAGGAGCTTAACTACTCGAGAAACTCGCGTCATTCCGAAAGCGCGTCTTCGTCTGTGCATCGACCCAACCGGACTCGATAAAAAAAAAATATACACGCACGCACACAAGCGCGCGCGTCGAAGCGCAACGTTGCAAGGGCGCTCGACGCATCGTCGTAGGCCCGAGCGCGTCGTCCCGCATCGTCGATACGGTCGATGCCTACGCATCGACGCACGCCTGCGTGCCGCGTCTACGATCGACGGACCGACCGACCGACGGACCGACGGACGGACGGACGGATTAACGAACCCCTCGTAGTAAGGAGAAACAGAAGTATGCGATACGAATACGGGTCACCGCGTTGCTGAATAAGCGGTTGGCCATACGGCGCACCAACGCACACCACTACGAGTACCAGTGGCACTACTACCCACCATTACCACTACCACTAACACTGCCACTACTATTATCGTCGTTACGCGAGCGAATTACGTAAGGGCAGTACCGGAGCTCGTTTAAATACCGAGGAGGAACGCGCGCAAGTTATGCGCCCGCGCGATACTTTTCGTAAGAGTCGACGTGCGCGTGTGCGTGTGCGTATGTGTGTGTACGTGCGGCACCCGACGCGTGCGCATACGTGGCACGAGGTGCCACCAACGCGACACGAAGGAGGGAAACCGCCTAGTACCGAGCTCCACTACCGTCGACGTATTCGCGTTAAATTTGGCGAAAGTTGTACGAGGCGAAGATCTTCGCCGCGCGAGTTTGCCGACCTTCGGCGGAGGAGCGGAGTTTTCGATGCGCGCGATTGTGCATGGACGAAGGAGTCCACGCGGTTCGAGACGGTTGCGTGTTCTTTTTTTTTATTCGTTTTCTTTTTTTTGAATCGTGAAATATTGCGTGATTTATTGATTCGTTTTCATGTGCGTCGAAAGGGGGCCGTCTGTGTTGGATGTTCTTAATAATAACGCGCGGTCGAAAAAGTGTCGAGCCCTCCTCTATCCAAGTTCGAACCTACGAAGGACTCGATACTTTTTCGACCGCGCGATAACACGTCACCGATGACACGATCGCACCGCCAAAAATTCTAATTAATTTCGACGATCTCTGAAATTCATTTGCAAATTCGATATCGTCGCAATATCGCGGTTTCAAGCTATACGACACTTTAAGCAGAGCGTAAGAAGCTCGGACTGGACCTCGTTGTCCTCGCTTCACGCCTCGATGCAATTACGAGTCACACTTCGGACCACGATTTCGTGCATCTTCTTCTTCTTATTATTATTATTATTACGATTTTCGGCAGATCGAACGCGATCGCGCGAATCGGTGGAGGCCAACGGCGAACCACCGGTGCGCGAGAGGAGGCGACGCGAAGCACAAGCGGCAAGGTTACGCGCCTTTAACGACGCCCATTCGGAAATTGACCGTTACGCATTTTAAATGGAAGAACGAGCGCGTTGTTACTGTGCGCGTACGCGTGCGAACGCGACGCATCGACACGCGTCGAACTGGACGTACCGCGCGAATAAATGAATAAATAAATACATCAAAAATAAATAAATAAAAGGTGAATGGACGGACGTCGCTCTAGCACCGTCCAGAGAGAGGGAGAAGACCGAGTAAGCGAGCCTGGAGGGGGAAGTCGAGGTGGTGGGAACGAAAAGAAAGAGAGAAAGAGAGAGACAGTCAGATATGAATGGTATTCTAGAAGCGTCCATCCAAATGGCGGTCGTCCGTGTGACACGTACACTTGGCACGGTAAATGATTTATAACAGCTCGCTTAGTCCAACGTAGGCGCGAGAGTGTATGGTACCCCTCTTTCCCCCCTCCATCTTCTCCGACTACCACTACTACTCCGCAACGTCTCGGCAAGCCGCCGCCCCTCCACTCGTCCCTTGGCGGCTCTCGACGACTTTTCCTCGTTGCGAACGACGCGTTCGCGTAATTCCGAACTTCCTCGCTCGACTCCGACCGCGGCGGAGAGCCGACATTCTTTCGAACGCGACGACGAGGGGAACGACGCGCGTCCTTTCCCTCGCTTTCCTCGGAGTATTTCGCCGTTTCGGCCGTGTGCTGCCACCTAACAATAATCGAACCACGTTTTTCGTCGCTCGAGCGATGTGCCGAGAACTAATTAGATCCGGTGCGCCAGTGAGCACGTGCGCGTCCACTCTCCTCCTTCCTCCTCCTCCTCCTCCTCCTCCTCCTCTTCCACCACCACCACCTCCTCCTCATGCTCCTGTGAAGGTTTGATCGTTGTCCAATCGGGATGCGCGTTACGACGACGATTTTTTATTTAAACGTTCGATGAGATTTGGATCATCGAAGGAAGATATCTGGTTGGCAAGAAAGTAATTTCGGTTTCCACAAACGGACAACCTTTTGTGTACGAGTTCTATCAGTGTTACGACCGCGAATCGTTAAGTTGCCGAATGGATTGCAAGAGGTCATCGAACAAAATAGAAAAAAATGTATGTATAATCGATTAAAATTCTTTTTTGTTAAAAATATTTTTAAAAAATGGAGTTTAGTTTTACAACTGTAAAATCGAAATTGCTTTCTTGCCAATCCAACACATATGTTATTTCTTTCCACCGTTACCATTGTGATTTCGCACCAAGTGTTACAAATCCACGCGTGACATGGCCGGTTCGCTTGAACGTTAACAACGAGAAAAATAAATACTACCTTTCCGTTACTACCACGATCTCGCACGAAACGTTACAAATCCACGATTTAACAAAAAGGTCGACGCTAACAAAAAATAAAAATAAAAAATCACGAAAGAATCGTTTAACAAACGAACGAAAATCGACGGAGTCACGAGGTTTATCGCGAGTTTCACTTTTCCACGGTTTTCCATTGCAAGGCATTCCAAGAATCCGTCGTACGACCCAACGGGAAAGGGCCGGAAGAAAAGGAAACAAAGGAACGAAAACGCGCGACGTTATCGAAAATTAGGCGTGCAGCGGTGTAACGATAACAACGCGGAACAAACGACGACGAAGACGAGAGCGTCGCGACGCACGGGAAAATTTCAAGGAGCGAGAAAGAAACGCGAAATTGGACGCGTCGACACGGCATCGACCAGACGGCGGCGATTTCGAGAGGACCGCCGTCGTGGGCTCGCGAAGGAAGCGAGGGGACGACGGGGACGACGGTGACGACGACGACGATGACGACAAGAAGGACGAGGAGAAGGGGAGAAGAAGATGAGGAGGAAGAGCAAAAGGCAAGAGAGGGGAGGGATGCCGATCGCGAAACCAGGGCCAGAGCGAGTCGAAACGATGGAAGGAGTGAGTGAGGGGGGGGGAGGGGCACCGGCGAGAAAGAGACAGTGGAGAAGGGGGGAGAGATCTAGGAGAGAAGAGACGATAATCGGGCCAGTTCGACCGAATAAAAAGAAAGACGCGTGACTCGTTGCTGGCGCGGCGTCTCCCGCCATATCATCGCACGTACGCACCACTACTGCTACAACGACGAGCGCGAAAGAAGGCAGGATAGGATGGAAAGAAGAAGAAGAAGAAGAGAGAGAAAGAAAACAGAGCGTTCGTACACACTCGTACGATTAAACGCGGCGCACCAAACGCGCGATCGCCTTCGAAAGAGGGAGAAGAAACCGCGTCGACTCGTACACACACGGATACGCACGCACACGACCGTTCGACCGTACCACACGTTTACGCGTAATTAGGTAGAAGCCCGCGGAATTTTCTCCGGTGCGTGTATACGACTTATCTCTTTCTCTCTCTTTCTTTCTTCCATTTACTCACTCACTCGCTCACTCACGCGTTCTCACACAAACGAACAGACGCACGCGAAAAAGCGCGTCGGTGCTCGACTTGACTTGTACTAACCTGTCGGAGGCGACTCTCTCTGTATTCCACGGCCGCGGTGTACGCGGCTCCTGCCGTAAGTAAACTCGTGCTTTTCACCGGTCTCTGCCGCACTGAGATAATACACAAAAGAAACTGTATTCACTATTCTTTCGTCGGTTGTTTCTCACAAAGCAACTACGACCGCGGCACGACAAGGGCAACGACGTGTAGAAAGATAGCCACTGGCGGTAAGCAGCAGCAACACAACGCGTAGTATCTCAATTCGTTCGTACGCGTCTCTCTTTCTCTCTCTCTCTCTCTCTCCCTCTTTCTCTCTCGCTCGCTCTTTCTAACCGGAGATGTCCGCGCGGCACTTCTCGTCCCTCCTATAGAACGGATTCACAGCGTTCGTTGTCTCTTCGCTCTCGTTCTAGTTCTGCTTCTCGTTCTCGTCCTCGTCCTCCTTCTCCTCCTAGTCGTCGTCTTCGTCGTCGTAACCGTCGACGTCGTCGTCGTTGTTATCCTCGTCCTTGTCCTCGCGCACGTCCTCGCCGTCCACCACCTCCTTATCCTCCTCCTGCTGCTCGTAGTCGTCGTCGTCGTAGTCCTCGTAGTCGCCGCGTTGGTCCACGGGCGACTTACGCGGCCTCCCGTGGAAAAACGCTCGGATGTCGGACCACAATCGACGCTCCTAATAAACGCGCGGCCGCCCGACGCCCCGGGTTACTCTGCACGTCCTCGAGATACCTTGGCGATTCCGTTGGCAAGGGGGGAAAAAAAGCGGCCAACGAAGCGCGGAAGTACGCTCGCGACTGTCTCCCTCGCTGGAGGAAAATGGCGGCCCCCGGCCGACCGAGTGGATCGCGCGCGCCACCGCCGATCCTCACCGTCAGCGGCCGAACGCGCTCGACCGACGCCGAACACGTCCGATCTCGCCGAACGCCGACGGTTAAACGCCCCGAATTTTTCGCCAAGCCCCCCTCTCTCCGCCCCGCCGCTCCGCGACTCCCTGCCGTCTGGCCCCGCTAGGCTCTCGTCTTCACTTCGCGGAGTCCCCCTTTTTTTCCCCCTTATTCGTCTTCTTCTTTTCTCTTTCGTCTCCTTCGTTCTCTCTACTTCTTCTTCTTCCGTCTTTCTTTTCCTTCGTTCTTTCTCCCTCTTTTTTTTCCCACTTTCTTCTCCTTCGTTCTTTCACCCTCTTTTTCTCTCTTCTTTCTTCTCGTTCGTTCGTCCTCTTATTCTCTTTCTTCTATCGCTGCTCGTACGTCGACGTAGAACGAACGGAGCATCCTCGCTCTCCCGCTCTTTTTCGCGCTTCTCCTTTTTTCTATCGTCGTTTTTGTTTCGCGTGTTCTTCCTTTATATCGTGGCGCGAGGGAGAGCCGCCTTCTACCGGATTTTTTTCGCCGTTTTGACGCGTGATCGTTACGCGCGACGCGCGCCAATTTTCGAACCGATCACCGGCTCGTCGTGCGACGCGTCGATCGTTTCTATATCGCGCGACTAGAATCTGATCGTGACTCTTCGATCGAATCGAACTCGTTTCGATTTTGTCGCCGATTGGAGAAACGTCGAAACGTCGTTGGAGCTGCGACTGCGTTTCGTCATCGTTCGTCCCCTCCGATCGTCTCGCTCGTGAAGCTCGACAAATTCTCTTTTCATCGGATTGTCCCGCGACCGACGACGATTTCGATGGCTGAAACGTAAAGGCGCCTTTCGATCGCTCCGTACGCGAGATTAAAATTTCGAATAAAATCGTGGAATTTAAGGCGTCTCGTAGGGGCGTGTCTGTCGCTCGAAACGATCCAGAGAAGGATAAAATTCTCGATCGTGACTCTCGAGTGTGACGACGAGCGTCGATCTTCGATGAAATTTAAATCCTCCAAAGGTAAAATTCGAAGGCTGTTTAAACGCGCCGATGGCGGCGCCACCTACCGCGTACGTCGAGTACTAAGAGTCTATGCGTAATCGAGCTGCGTTTCGCGGTGATAGCGGATACACCACGGACGGGAGCTCGCTTTGTCTCTCGGTTTATTTGTTCGAATGGAAGAAGGGTACACGGGCTGCGCCGATAGGGCTCCGTCGCTCGTCGTCGAAAATACACCTTGGGAATCGTTCGAGATACGTAAACAACCGTCTTTGTCGAGTAGGAATCCCTCGGATACTCGCGGATTTCCGTGCTTCGATGTTAATTCCGTGTACCTCGTCTTTCTCCGCTCACGTTGAATTTGCCTATCGAACGAAATGGACTGTTATTTAATCGCGAAGCGCATCGAAACGTGAACGGGATCGATCCTTCGATTTTTATTCGGATACGTGGTCGAGGTAACCAGCAATATGTCAGACGTTAAGAGTCTCGAACATCCGACTTTGAAGGTAAATCAAATCTTCACCTTTTTACGCCTACGACTCTTACGAATGGATTTCAACAGCGTAGAAAAACTCGTAGCGTTTCGAAATATTTCGTAGCGTTTCGAAATACTTCGTAGCGTTTCGAATTGCGTGGATCCTCGAGGATCGTTGAACAGACGAGAAAGAATCGCTTTTTTTTTTTTGACAACTGCTCGATCCTGAACGACCAATTTGTCGCTTGTAGGTCCCGTACGAGCTCTTGAACAAAAAGTTTCGTTCGGCTCAGAAAACGTTGGACAGGGAAGTGTCGCACGTTCAAGCGGCGTCCAACGAGCTGGAGAAGAGCTACAAGTACGTCAATATCCGCGTGGTGACAGGCGAGATTACGAGATTGTTGGGCGGTGTCGTAGCGAGACTTCAGGTCTTGAAGCGTAAAGCGGAGGAATCCATCGCCGAAGAGCTGCAGGCTGGTATGGTATGCAAGAGACGTTTGGATCATTTGAAGGAGCATGCCAACACGGCACCGAGCGCCGTCAATCAGTGGAGAAGACAGAGACTGGATCGAATGTTGGTCGAATATTTCCTTCGTAAAGGATATTACAAGACCGCGATGAAATTGGCGGACGGTAGCGAATTGAGAGATCTCACCAATATCGGTGCGTCGTCTAATAAAGTTTTCTTCGGTCGTTCCTCAAAGTTCTCCCATGCGCACGTTTATTTATCGAAAGATATTTATAGATGTTTTCATGGTATCCAGAGAGGTCGAGAAGTCATTAGCGAATCATGAAACAGGGAGATGCATCGGCTGGTGCCACGACAATAGATCCAAATTGAGGAAGTTGGGAAGCACGATGGAGTTTAATCTACGCGTGCAAGAGTTCATAGAATTGGTAAGGGCGGATAGAAGGTACGACGCCGTTAAGCATGCTAGAAAATACTTCGCGAATTACGACGATTATCAACTGCAAGAGATTCAGTGCTGCATGGGCCAGTTGGCCTTTCCTGCCAATTCCTACCTCAGTCCGTACAAAGACTTGTTGGATGGTAAAAGGTACGGCGTTCTTCGCTTCTAAGCGAATTTTAAATCCCTCCCTCTTGGTATCGAGCGATTAACGTCGTCGGTCTTCCTCCTTAGGTGGGATAGATTGATAGAGCAGTTTAGACACGAGAATTATAGGCTTTTCCAATTGGCGAGTCAGAGCGTGTTCACGGTGGCGTTGCAAGCGGGATTGTCGGCGTTAAAGACGCCTCAGTGTTACAGCGCGAATAAAGAAGGCAGAAATCCAAGTTGTCCCGTTTGTAACGAAGCGCTTAACGAATTGGCTGCTCCTTTGCCTTTCGCTCACTGCTCTCAATCACGACTCGTGTGTAGCATCAGCGGCAAGCCGTTGAACGAATACAACCAACCAATGATGATGCCAAATGGATACGTCTACGGAGAACAAGTGAGTCGAGATTATTCGTCGATATGTTTTCCGATGCACGTTATTCGCGATCGATGGAACGAAAACGCGTTTCTTGTTTCAGGCATTGGAGAAAATGGCACAAGAGAATAACGGTACTGTGATTTGTCCAAAGACCAAAGAAGTTTTTCCATATAAAAAGATTGAAAAAGTTTATGTTATGTAAGATTGGTTAATTTTATTGTAAGTTGTATAATATTTCAACACAGACTTCTTCTATTCGTACAGAGATCTGTGTATATAGTGCTTATCGATTTAACTTGTCGCTTTCAATGTCAAAATATTGTTTAATACTGTACAACAATATGAATAGACGAAAATAAAATCTATTTTTAAGACATTTTCATGCTGATCTGCCTCGTCTCGTTTATATTTACAAGCTCGATAACTTTGTTAAAATTAGTTGCGTTTCGATATCAATGTAAACATAACTTTTATTCTTATACATTTATTTAACATTGTTTTTTCTTTTCTACAATAAATCGAAGAGTCAAAAACAATTCAACTTCGGAGGACGCATTTATAATTCTGAAGATTGAAACTATATTACAAAACGATGTACCTATTTTTATGTGAATGTGTACCTAAATGTTTGAACATATCGGTAGCGGAATTCACGATTTACGAATAGTTGCCATTCGACTTTATCCGTCTTGTACATAGAAACGAGTATGCATCGGTAGTCTTTTGTTTTTAAATTTGAGATCGTTTCGAAGTACCAAATACAACGATTCGGTATCTATCCTATATCCTAAATCCTAAATTGTATGATAGGCAGTAAATAATATTGGATGAAACATGTTCACGATCGAAGTAATATAAAAATATCCCCTCCCTACTTATTAGTTTAAAGATGTTTTTTGCAATTATCGAATCAAATTCTTTTTTTTTTTTTATTGTCTGCATTTCTATAAATGCGGGATTGTCTTCACAGGAATGAAATTCTGCATTTTACAATATAAATTTTTGTCAACACGGGATGTAATCATCGAGGTATTTTAATTCATCCAATTCGCATATATATATATA
>JAITYT010000192.1:925237-944400 GCA_025433975.1 Liostenogaster flavolineata
ATTCAAAACCAATGTGCGATATTAATGAGTTTATGATGAAAAAATATGATCGTGTATCAACTTTAATATTATCTTAAGCATTCAAGATGATAACAAATTTTATAAAATGTCGAACAATATACATCATGAGATAGATATGTAATAAAAATGCGTATTACGTTTGTCATTACAGTCATGCGAAATATCGCTTCTTTGTTAAATATCCAAGCTTAAAAGTTGATTCTAGATTGTAAAAGTTATTTTAAAAATGTATACAAAAGCTACGTACACAAATTTGACGTGTGAAAAAATACATACGATGAAAAGCTTTCCGATCGCGTATGAAATCAAATAAATATTTATGACATTTTTCATAAATAATATCTGAAATCGACGTTCGATAATAATAAGTAAATTGCTCGTAACTGAAATACATACAAATAAAAAGAACCTTATTAAACGTTCGATATATAACGTATATATTACTTGTATCGAACAGAATCGTTCTCTATTCGGTAAAAAATCTGATAAATGTCTATATGCAATCACGTGATATGCGATTGTCAATTATACGTCTTTTTTGTGCTGGCACTTTTATTTCTTCCATTATGTAACATTTCTACGTTCCTTCTTCTATATAAATAAAAAAAAATATATGTATATATAATGAGTGCTACGTGCACGATGTATTTGTTATAGATAATTTCGTAAAAAATGAATATTATACGCACGACTATTGATATTATTCGTATTGGTAAATTATTTTTAATCGTTTTATTTTGTATTGCAAAAGTTATATAAATCTTATTTCAAAGTATGGTAATTCTCGTATGTTATATAACAAATAACATTCTCAATGTTTTATATAACATCGTATTATCGATGCTTCTGCAAAATGCTCAAAATGTTATGAAGGAATTCCTTGAATAAAAATATCGATCGTCATTATTGTCTGTTCTGTTGAAAAATGTAACATTAGCGGATTACTAGAATGGAATAATTTGCGATCGTACGAATCTTTTGCCGTTGATCAATTTGTTACTTCTTTTATATACTAATTTGATAAACTCGTTCGTGTATGTAAAGTTATTGGTTACCAATATCAATAAACTTCAGTTTTAATTATAAAGTTATCTGTTTGTAAAATAATGTAATATTCCAAAAATAAAGTTCGAATTACACTGATCAATATCGTAATATCAAACGTCATACAATTATAAAAATCGTGTTACTTATATTACGAAATTATCAAAATTTGTTATATATTAGTTGTATTATGCATTTCAAACCTATTAGATTACCTTAATATTTAGACTTGTTTAGTATAATTTTGTAATATTAAGATAAAAGAGGACAAAGTTATTATGCTAAGTCTTTTTAATGGTATTACGCAACGTTATGTTATTACGTCAAAAAATGACTTTTTTTTATCAATAGGAAAGATTTAACAGAGTATTGCTTTATCTTAATTTGGTTTATACAAGTAATACTTAATTATTAGATTTAAAGACGTTTTAATTATGTGCATATTTAGCGACTTCACTTTTATTCGCGCATTCGGGGAAAAAGTTAATATAGTTTTATTTCCCTGTTAAGGCTCATTGGTCCAATTTCATTGTCTTATTTGGAACAGTGCTTATATTTCAAAACTACGTATTTCCATTTTGTCAGATCTTTCGTAACATGACAAAGTACACTTTAAATTTTTAATTTTGGAAACATTTTTGGACGCGGCTGTATCTCTTCTACTTTAGCAAAAATCTTTAATTATGTACAAACATTTTGAACTTCTCATACATTAAGAAAATGTCCACTGTTAATCTGTGACTATTAAATATCAACAAAATTTCACGTTTACTATTTTCGCGTATATTTTCACGTTGATGCTCGAAAAACTTGTATCCTTAAGCCATCATCAACTTACTCGATATCGATCGATTGATGTACGTTTGAGCATCTCATTTATTTTTACCATAAATTCACTGTGCACTTAAAAATTCTTTAGTATCAATGTCAACCTTAATTCTTAGTTGTAGATTCTTAGTTTGTAGAACAAAATTAAAAGAACTCTTAGAAATCCTTAGAAAGGGATAATAAAAAATAATAAACATTTACAATATTTCTCGATCAGAAAATAACACATGTACTCAGATCGTGTTGTCGTAATGACAACAACCAACTTCGAAGACGGAGCTTAAATGTCGTCACTGCGATGATACTGGTTGCGAAGCATCAAAATTTAAATTAATCTAATCAAAATGTGATAGTAGATACAATGCTAGGCATAACTGCAGAAAATAGAATCCCTGTAAAAATTCCAGTAATCAATGATGCCGCACCAAACATGCCAGCTATCGCGGCGTATTGCGATTCCACCATTCTGAAATGTTAATGAAATTTAATTGCATTGATAAAATACACTTTTGAAATAATAATACGTTTTTAAATACAGCGTAATGAACTGCACGTGCCGCTGATATTATACAAATACTCGTAATTCGAATTCATCGCATGAAAGAGGAAATATTTTAATAGAATTTATCGATCATTTTTTAAAATAGCATATAATTGGAATCATCGGAATATATTAGAAGATACGAATTGTATTTTGAGCTAATTTTGAATTGAAATTTATAAGATTTAAGCGTATTTTTCTTACCTAGAGCAGTACATCATTGAAAGTGCCGAAAAGTACCCACTGCTTAAACCCATCGTGATTGAAATAAAAAGATAGAGCCAATCGTTGTCGATTAGCACAGGAAAAATTCTCTCTACACTTTCTGGTTGATAGTTACAAAATAGAAATAGCGGTACATAGAACACCCGTAAAACAACTGGGATTATTAAATATTTTTTACTAGGCTATATAATGAGAGAAAATAAAATTATAAAGTATTACTACTTGCTGTAAATGAACTCTTTACTTAAAATGTTCTTACCCACTGCACTATCGATGCGATGCAGCTGCCCAACATGGCAGTGATATTAAAGTTCAGAAAACACATAACGCTACTGTAATACTCTGATGGAACTATAAAATTTACGTCCGAACGTTTTATATTGGACTGAACAGACGGAAATAGAGCAAGAGTAATAAAGAAGACAAAAAAAGTATTAAATAATTGAGGAAAACTTTGTCTAAAAATTTTCCAGTAAGGCGAAGTTGAACCTTGTCTTCTTGAGTTATTCTCTAACTGCTTTTTATTCATTTCTTTCTGATAAAGTAATTCATGGTATCTATAGAATCTCTGTAACATAAAAACAGCTACATCTTATTATATCCATCTTTACATAAACTAGAATAAAGGTACATGGTATCTTACGTTTATAGGGAGTGCAAAGTAAGTATCAAAACAAGCCAGAAGAACAAACAAAGCCGTTATAAAGTAATATATGGCAGCAGTCCGTGCATTCGGTGACATAATTTGAGCGAGAAAATTGATTATAGCTATTAAAGTTCCACTTACATTCTGAAAGAAATTTGATCATGGTAATAAAACATATGCTTTATACTGGTTCTTATAAAAAAAAAAAACAAAAGAAGAATATCAGATATTTACCGTGCCTAAGATAACAGCTCCGGTATATTTAACAGGTAATTTTGCAGCCATTCCAAATACCGAATTCTGATAAATACCATTAGCAGCTGGAATGATTTGGATAATTTATCGAATACTACTTATATTTTAATATTCGAAAATTTGCAAAATAGTGTGATAAATTTTATAATAATTAGGAATATATAACGTGTCCAATATTTATACTTAATGAAAACACTTTTCCAACGACGAATTTAACTACTAAAGCAATATTTTCCTTCGATAAAAGATAAGATATTATTTGTTACGGACAAATATAGTCCTAAAATTGTCCAATCTTACTATTTAATATAATAACGGAAACCATGGTGATCCAAAAAAAAATACCAGGCCATCCAGAACTGTCCATCATCGCTAAGATAACGGTAAACACAAATATCAAGACTTGTATGAAAATGCCCCATACTATACGTGTTGTTAAGTTGCCACTAAGAAAAAGTGAAATTCATAAATTATAGCTTCTTTTCATAAATATTTCACAAACAAAGTAATAGTATGGCTCGACGAACGTACACGTGTACACATGCATATACATACCCTAATTGAATAAATATATTTATCCAGTTAAACAGTAAGTTTGGGATTTGAGATGCAAATCCCAAGTATGGAAGAAAGTTTGTCGCATAATTACTTTCAATTCCTGTATATTCCTTAGATAACTTATAATTGACAAAATACTGCAAAAAAATAGGAACAATTACGCATGCAATCTATATCTTTCTTTTATTATATTTTTGTTAGATTTCTTACATCTTTCGCCGTAATAAACATATTCCATGACATCAAAACACCAATTCCATGAAGCACCAGTACTAAATATACTAAATTTAATCTGAAATTGTGTATATAATGTTTTGAGCGAAATAACGTCGATGCTATACTTTGAATATAATTTTTGAACACTTACTTATCTTTAGGAGGATTTAATTCAAGATCTGCTTGATCCATTGTAACGCCTTTAAAATTTAATTCGTCATCCGGTCTACCTGTTCCTTCCCATCCAGGTGACAGTCTCACAGGTTCGGTGCCTGAAATAAAAATTTGATTAAAATTTATCCCATTAACATCTTTTCACGTGCACGACACAACACAACACAACACAACACAACACACACACACACATCTAAATAGACAATAAAAATTAATCAACACAAATAGAGACATAAAGTTCGACTTTATTTAATCAATAACCAAAGTAACAATCGTGTCCTTTTATACTTTTAGTAAACACGAGTAGGTGAAAATTAAATAATTGTATTAATATTTATATTTTGGTCGAGTATCGATTAAACTTTCATTAAGATAAGAGGGATACTAAAAGTATGAACAAATGTACGAGATAGAAACAAAAATCACGTTGAACGTTAAAATCGAAGTTAAACGAGCAACCGAGAACACTTACGTTATATTACCAAATTCTACAGAACCGGTTTCAGGTCTTTATTTTGGTATGAAAATAAGAAGCAAAGAAATAATTCCAAGAAGAAAGTATACTTGCACTATAGACGAAACGAGTTTAAAGGGTAAGTTATAAACGTGTCGATGTTTCGGAAAAGAGAAACAAAAGAGGAGAAAGTGAAAAGAGAGAAATCAGTACGTACCTTTCGCTGGAACGACACATGTTCCACTACGCTCTTTCAAAAGAGTTTGTTCTTCGGGTCCTGCACTGAATTCTTTTTTGATATAGCTACCCGCCATTTTTTCATAGAATTTTCGAACTCGAATTAAGTTAAGAAGAAACAACGCCCAAGTCAATACATTTCAGATGGCAATCAATAATAAAGCGACGTATCGTATGTATATCGTACGCAGTGTGATTGATAAGAGGAAAGGACTTTATACGGTTTCAAAGTGGAGTCGAGAACACGTGCGAAGAATTTAACATACTATTTACTTATTTTCTTCGCGCCACCCTTATAGAATGATTAACCTTCTTAAAAATTAGTACAATCGAATCTCGTTAGCTAAGGGTGCAAAGATTTGAGCAGCACTGTTCTTCGACACACGAGACGAACCATTTTCCCACCTTATTTTTATAGGTTAAGTTCAGGTAAGTGGAGAGTTCTTCGCGTTGACTCCACGCTTTACGATATTCCCCGAGAACAACCGAGTCTACTGATTCGGCGCTTATTGTACAATAATCAGAATTAACTACAAAAGGAGGCAAAAGGCATGTGTGATAACGCTATCTTTCTTAGGGTATTTCACAATATCTTTCGAAAGCGTTGTAAAGCAACGAAAGCCGTGATATGCCTCGATTCTACCGGATTTGAGTCGAATGTTTGGTAAAAGAAATTTTAAGTCGATAAGAAAGAAAAAAATTTGGATTTATACGAATACGAATACGAAATTCTCGTATATACTTCAACGACGGTTACGAGATAAGCTTTGATTCGTTAAATGCTTTTAAATGGTTTGAGAATTTAGAAGCATAGACAAAGAAGTTCTGAACGAAGAAACAAATGTTTGCCAACGCGACATCGCGATATTTATTGGCAATGGTCAGTGCATTCAATGTCGATTTACGTTATGAATTTCAAAAATGAGTTTTACAGATGTTCGAACAATTTATTTGTTTTTTATCTGAAAGATATGTTTGAAGTATAGTCGAAATTCTCATATCGTAAAGTATAATAAGATAATATCACGAATTATTCATCCTTGTCACGTCCATTCTCTATCTATTCCTAAAAATAAAAATTGCGTTTTATCAAATAATAATTTAAATATTTAATTGTTCGTGGCCTTCGATTTTTTTATTTTAGCATATTTTATCTTTACTTACGATAATTGTAAACGTTGAGAAGATATCATCATTTTTTGATCCCGAATTAACGAGTTTCCGTACGAATAGCAAGCATTAGCAGTGGCATCCATAATTTTTAATAGGAAATTTGAAAAGCGGTTTCTCATTACATTTAAGAAAGTAGAAGAGCGTCCGACTAAAAAAACAATCGTTTAAGTCTCAATGAACTTATTAGCGCTCACATTCGTCTTAAATATTATATATTTAATACGAAATATATATATATTGTTATATCACCGATTGTCTGATGCTGCAAACGTTATGCCATATATGTGGTAATAGATATATTTTCAACATTTTTTAGCGTTTCGAAAATATATAGATATTTTTAGAACCTTTGACTAGCTATGTTATAACTGTACTTTATTTTGCCAGAGGCATGCTACTTGATCGAATCGACGTATGTAATTCAAAAGAAGACATTGTAACGCGATGCAGCTGAAATACACAAACTTTAAATGTATTCTTTTTTCTTTCAAAAAATTCTTAAAGTTAAATTAGGCAAGTAAATTTAACACGTGCGTGATTCTCGATCGTATTTCTTATACTTACTCGATATTCAACGAGAAAATAATTGATTTTCTTTTTTTAATTTACATCTATATCTTAACGATCTGTAAATCTCTGAGCTAATTTGTAACCAACAAACTCACATCGTCCTTTTTCTCTCAACATCCTGAACAGATTTACATCAAAGAAATGTCGCTCGTACATCCTCCTATCTTCTCTTGCCTACACTCTCAATTGATTCATAATCAATTTATGTATCAATTCTCACTCCCTCTCCCTCTTTCCTCCTCCACCTTCTCCTCCTCCTCCATCACCAACTCCTTCTCCTTTCCACCTTTAGGCATGTATTTAAAATTTGATATCGAATAACGTATGCTACAAGTTCATACATTGGCCAAACATACTGTCCAAAATCTCACTTCGTGTTGCATAGTAACGCGATAAATGTCTCATCGACTAAACAGCGAATAAAAAGTAAAATCTGAATAATGTAAAAATATTGAAAAAAAATAATTTTTTTAATAGCGCCTCGTCATAATCCTACGTCGCTATTTCATAGCAGCGCAACATTTTTATTTTTTAAACGAACGATTTCCTACGCGTTGTTTCGATATCAACCCTCCATCAATAGATAATTTTGTCGACCTGCCAACAGCCGTGTCCGTATAAACAGAAATTTCCTTTTTCTTCCTATATTTTATTCGTTATTCGAGTTAATAATGTCTGCGTACGGTAAACGATATTTTGAAATTAAAAGATGTATAATTCGTATTATCTTATAATACAGATATAAGACGTCAACTTACGTTTTTTTTGGGTTTCGATAGTCGCTCGTCCTTGAATCGGTTCACTTGAACTTTTATCTTTAGCTTTAGCGTTTATAATTCGTAGATTTTGTTGGATAAAAATGACAAAATTTAGATGTAAAAAAAAAAATTTTACTTACGTATTTGGTATGGACAAATGCTTGTTTTTTTTTCGTAATGCATTGTCGAAATGATGTAATGTCTAACTGAAAAATACATTTTGTTATTCACGCGTCGCCTTCTTATCTATAATGTGAATAGTTTTCCGTCAATTAATTTTCATGAGTCGAGGAATTCAAAGAAACTTAAGTACGTCGGTCAAAGTAGATTAAAGTATGGTTGATGGAGGATTAACGGGTCAACGCAGTGACCAACTGTTATTTTTTTTTCCAAAAATATGTGAAGAATACAGTTTGTAAATGTCATCGATTCTCATCGACGAATATATTTATTTGTAATTTAGATGCGCAACGAGGAAAATAGCTGATAATATTTAGAATACGAGTAATAATATTCTCGATCGCTAACATATATTTTCACGTTTTGTTATTTTCATCGGACAACGCTTTTGCGTGACATATCGTATCATGTCCCTATTTTAATGAAATTGTAATCGAATGATTAAGGTAATTGTATTAATATATTAATTTTAAATAACTTATTTCATAAACCTTTTATAAAAACGTGTGTCTAACATTCGGCATAAATTGTCTTCAGTGCAATATTTTTTTTCAAACAGTCGGTACGTCGTCTTCAATAATATAATATACAATATATAAAGACATCACAGAATTTTTATTGTTTATATTTTGATCGTTTCTTGCGTAAAATCAAAAATATCAAAGATTCATTGATGACGTTTGTAACACGTTTAATTTTTTCTATACGTTTGATAACATGTCAATTTTACAGATTGATAAAAAAAAAACAAGAAGAAAGGTGATTGATAAATGGTAAAAACATTCCAAGTTATTTTATGTACTGAAAAATATAATACGTTTTGAACACAGCTTAACGAGATATCGCAATTTGCACAGCGTATGTATAAAAGTTATACTATAATAAATATTTCTTCTAAAATTTATGTTTAAGACCAGGTTTCGCATTGATAACGATTACTTTTTTCTAATTGTTTTATAAAATGTTCAGCTTCTTCGTTTGTTAATTTCCCAAATTTTTCAGCCAATTTGACGAATTCATCGCGTACACTATCAGGCATGTTTTTCGAATTACCTGCTAAGTAAATATTAGCATTTTTCTCAAGAAAATCCCAACATAATTTATCGTTTTCACGTATAACGTGTTGTACATATCTGTAATATAAACAAAGTTAATTTTTCGTAATAAAATATGGGTACTAGCCGTCAATAAATTTACATACATTTTGTGCTCTTGGTCCCTAGAAAATGCAGAGAATAATTTTAAGTGACGATCTTTCGACAATCGTTCGAAATCTTGTTTACAATGATAATCTTTATTTTTATTTCTACATCCAAAGAATAATAAACATTCGCTGAGATCTTGATTTATCGCAGCTTTCTCTAACAGCAGAGATCTAAACGGTGCGACGCCTGTACCTGGACCGACGAGAATCATCGGTTTATCGATTGCAAATACAAAAGTTGCTTTTTTTATCCAAAAAGATATTTTATCCCCACGCTTTAAACTTGCTAACCAATTGGAGCATAAACCAAATCTGGGTTCCAATAACTTTGTCTTATATCGAACGACCGCTACCAGAATGTGTATCTCAGTTTTTGTATTCTTTAAACTCGAAGCGATACTGAAAGCACGTGGTTTTATAGGAGACATTATTTCAAACAACAGTCTTATAGTTAATTTACTAGTAGTGTGCGGAAAATCTGCCAAGACTTCTAAAATATTTCTCCTAGGTCGATTTACATAATTGTATAATTCTTCTTGTCCATCTGGTGTCGTAAATTCACAAAGTTTTTCCTTTTCCAAATCGTTCTCACTGATACAAGATAATATTTCAAACGTAGTCCTTCTTGGTTTAAAGTTTAAATCCCAATATTGCGTTACAATTTCGCCCAAAGATAAATTTTGTTCTAAAACAGGTGGTACTCTTGTTTCTTTTTCAGATACACAAATTAACATATTGGGATATAGAAGTACGTTGTTATCGTGTAGTACGTCGAAGAATTTTTCAACTTGTTTCGTAGAATTCTTCGGTCTCGCGTAAACAACGTCTCCGGGTTGATAATCTAAACTTTGACTTTCAATTTTCAGTAATCTGACATCCTGGAAGTGATCGTTCGTAGTGGTTCTTAAATTTTCAGTCACAATTCCTATTTGAACGTTCTCCTGCGACAATGCTTTCTGCGTATAAATATCCGACTCCGAATAACAAAGATAATTACTTCCTTCGTTAGGAAGATTTCTTACGATAGAAACATTATGCATATAAATTATTTCTCTATCGTTGTCGGCTATATCTACTATAGAAATATTATAAACGGATGAGATATTTTTCCAAAGTTCTTGCGTCCAATCATGAACGACGGTATCCAATCCTAAATCGTGTAAATCATCCGCAAGACCTATCGGAAGTAATTCTTTAGCTCCGAGCTGCGCCAATCTCTTATCTAGCTTCTTTGCGGCAAAATTAAATTTCTGATAGGAACTATCGCCGAGGCCCAGTACCCCGTACCGCAGATTACCGAGCAACGACGAAGGAAGATTTCTACGTAACAAAAATCTCCAAAATTCTTTCATATTACTCGGACAATCGCCTTGGCCAGTCGTGGACACCACAAAGACGATTAATTTTTCAGAAAGAATCTTCTCTATATCGTAATCGTCCAATGCCGATAGATTGCTCCGTAATTTTTGCCTGAAATAGCGACTCAAAGTCAGAAAAATTCGCACGAATCAATCGCATCGATCGTTCGATATTAAAATACGAAAAGAGTCCTTAATTAACTATTCGCGTTTCATATCGAAATACCCAACGGTCGGATAAATTTGCCAAGAATAGATGACAAAGCAAACAATAACAAAACCTTTTGGCACTTCTCCAAATTTGTTCCGCTACATCTTGGGCATTGCCGGTTTCACTCCCATACAATACAGTGACTTCTAAATCCATCGTTTTTATATCAACGTAATCTTATCGAGCAACGAACACTGCAACCTCGATGCCTTCGTCGACTTCGATCGATCATGAATCCCAAAAATGTTCTATGGTCGCTCCTTCGCAGCTGATAACTCGTGACGTCACGAGGCATCCATCAGCAGACGACAAAGTCCACGAATCGATCCCTATTATAACCTATCCCGATTTAAAAATCGTAACTTCGTCGGTATCTTTTCCCTTTTTCGTCCCTAACATACGTACGTCCGACCGAGCTACCGCCATCGGAGTGACAGTCGCAATCTTACTCGATCAAATGTCAAGGATAAATGTCTAGGCTAAGTCTCGTTTGGCACTTGGCCCGAGATATTTATAAATAAAAAATATCTCTGGCGTGTCCATGGCGTGAACCAGAGTCATTCTTGCCCGCGCTCTCCTCCGTCGACTTTGTTACCATGTCGACGTAAAACAGTCCGTCCAGCCGCGGGAAAATAAGTCGACGATTACGCCTATCGCTGTTTACAGGTGGATGTCCTCGATCAGCTTCGTAGTGTCAAGGACGAGAGGAAGGTGGGTCGCGTACGAGGAAGCCCCGATAATTAAGCGCATCGAGGAGGGAGCCTCGCCTCGAGGCTAGGCTCGAGCTCGATGCCGAAACCCTTAGAACGGGGAGCAGCCCCATCGACAGGTTCGATCGTTGGACTCTTTAGAGTCGACGGTGCAACGACGAGGTTTAGGTTAGGACGGCTGTCAGTTTGTGCATTTGTGATGTAACGAGTGAAACGTCGCGGTCCTCGCCGCGCAAAATTCAGTTGGCAGCACTGAAGTCTGTTTGCGGATGACTGTCAAAACCTACTTTCCCGTCGAAGTCCTTAGCTTTTCATTTCGGGTCGAGGGAAGGAATCATGAATACAGGCTACTCGTAAAACGAGCAAAATCGCGGATTACAGCTGGCATCGAAAGCGCGCGTCCACGTCCAAGCAGTGAGTGACCCTAGCAGACCAGACGTTCTTCTTTCACTTGGCTCCTCTCGAATTGTCCGTTTGATGGGTGTCCGGTGTCGAGCTCATCCTAGCCATCGGAATATCAATATCGTTAGTCGAACGCGAAGGGAAAGGAGCGTCGTTTACTCGGCTTCGATCTAGCACGTTATACCGATCCGTACCGAGTGGGCCATACCTTAACCTCATTCTCGTTATTATGCTTTCGCAGTGGGGTGCTGGAGGTAGTGCACGAGAAGGCAGTTCGATCCCATTGAAAGACAGTTCCAGTACGATCCGACGATAAGACCGATTTTCAATGGAGTTCCTGCGCGCGAGAGAGCAACTCCTCGTTCTCTGGATTTAACTTCTACCAGGTAGTCCCCGACCGCAGATACATCAGGCACGCCGGCTTTTCTCTGTCTGTTTTTTCCATATACCTATATGTATTCGCTCGATAGAGTATCAGGAGGATATAGAAAGATCGAAGGTGAGTCCGATTTTTCATCGGTTATATCCGTCGTATCCTCGTTGCGCTTCGTACAATTTATTGCGCCGCCTGAAAGACCGATAGCGACTCTTCTCGTACTCTAACGGTTTGTATCGGACATTTTTCAGGAGCGCGTAATAAATTGGACGAATTTACCGTTCGTTCGGATACGTCGTTAAAGTATCGACGTTTCTTTCATTTTTATGTTTCAGATAGCGACCGCCATTCGCATTGATATTTATATCTAGCAAGATTTATTCTATAAATCAAAATGCTCGTTACATGACATAAACTTTTGTTATGTAACGAGTGGAAGATCCAATTGCATTTGCCAAAGTATATCTTATCCAGCGTCGTACGTTATAAAATACAGAAAGTACTTTTGTTATCGCCCTTCATACTTTTACTCGATGTTTAATATGATTATTAAAGCTGTTGTTGCGCTTTGTAAATACATTTAGTTAAAGAAACGATAAGATATCATATATTTTAGAGACTATAGAGCTCTCTCGATTGAAAATTATTCAGTTAAAATGAATAACAGGCTCGAAGAGACAGAGTCAAAATGGACTTGCGAATATTGTACGTATGAAAACTGGCCATCTTCTTTGAAATGCACAATGTGTAGAGGCGCAAAGCCGTTGCTAGGCGAAGATATTTATCGTTTGCACGATCCCAGTCCGCAAAGGTCAGGATCGAGCGTCGCGTCTGGTCCTGTAACTCACATAAGTCCGACAGATTCTTATAATCTTACTCCTCAAAACTATAGTCAAAATTTACCATCCGGCGGAAAGTGGTCTTGCGGAATGTGTACTTATCTTAATTATCAGAATACTACTCGCTGCGTGCAGTGCGGCAATAAAAAGCCCACGGGTCATAATCAATCGATACATTCTATAGCTTCGAATTTACACGAACACCTAGCGCCTCTCAGGCTAGGCGACTCGCCTTCTAATTTAGGCTCGGATACTCAACTCAATCCATCTCCGATAAATTTACATCCTGAAAGGTACTATAACGTACAGACGAATATACATCCAGAAAAATGGTCCTGTCTAGTATGTACTTACGAAAATTGGCCAAAAGCTACAAAGTGCGTAATGTGTGGCCATCTGAAGGAAAAGGATAGAAGAGATAGATCTACGAATAACGTCGGACTTATTTTGCCGAGTCCGGAAAGGGATCACAATCAACGTGCTTTGCCTTCGCCACCTCACGCTCCTTACATTCATCAAACGCAAAGAGACGAAAACTCAGCGATAGCGAGAAGGTAACGAGCTCCCGTTATTTCCAAGTTCTATGCAAATATGCGACGTAGCTCTTTCAAAGATATTCCAAGTAAATTTTCTTCCCTTTAGATTAAGAAAGATTATTTAGTATGGATCGATCGTAATTTAAGCGAAAAGTATCTGCGGTATAAAGTTCTTTGTACATTTTAACTCTCCGGTAGAACAGTATTCTAGTAGTCTCTCTTTCTCTCTCTCTTATTTCTTTCAGAAGTTCACATAGATATACTGATAGTAGAAATGACAGCCTATCGACACCTCAGTCCCCTAACAATTGTGATTATGAACGTAGATTGAAGCAATTAAGACGTCATACAGATTGGTGCTGGTTAAATGCATGTCTTGCTATTGTGGAAGGCGACAACGCTCCCGTCGAAGCCTTCTTGGCAAGCGGTGGAGACCCGGCTCGTCAACTGACGCATTCCGAGGTTTTGTTGTTAAATAGAAGTAGCGCTTTCGACGTTGGGTATACGTTAGTACACTTGGCAATTAGGTCAGTATAAAAAACGAATTAAAATATCGTACATTTCTTACGTAACGTTGTATTCTTATGCGACGACGGTCGTTTCGAGACGATTCCAAAAGACACTTAGGCCGTCGACTCCGTCGTTTCTTTCAACCTTTGTGATTTGACTCTTGTAATAGATTTCAGAGAGAAGATATCCTAGCTACGTTATTATCGCAAATCGAAGGCTCCGGCTCCGGAGTGAAGAGAGTACCTAGTTACGTAGCACCCGATCTGGCCGCTGAGATACGTAGGCACGTGACTAATAGCATACGTCTGCGTAAAGGGCCGTATCCTTGTTATTTTGTCGCTGACATGGCTACATTTACACTGCCTGCAGAGGTTATTATCAAATTCAATGAAGTATGTTTATCAATTTAGCGTCGCTTGTATTGCGTGCACCCGCGCATACGTTCGACCAATTTTTTCTATGCGTGAGCGACGCTAAACGAAGTTGTACGAGTTAACGATCCACGTTATTTGTTTCGATCAAGGTCGAAGATTTACCGAGTATCGTGCAAGAGCAAATGCTGGAAGAATTACTGGACAAAGAAGCTCAACAACAGTTAGAAGGAGGTGGAGGCGAGCCACCGGCACTAAATTGGTCTTTAGAAATCACCGAAAGATTAGGTAGTCGCCTACATGCTCTTTGGAATAGATCTGCCGGAGACTGCTTGTTGGATTCTGCCATGCAAGCTACCTGGGGTGTTTTTGACAGGGATAACGCTCTGAGACGAGCTCTTGCCGACTCCTTACAACAAGCTGGACAATTGTAAATAAGTATTAGACAATTTTACACGATTATCGCGACATTTTTCACGATTAAGGAAATTATCGATGAATTATCGTCGTCGTACGTACGTGTGACGGTGTGTCGTCTATCGTTTTAGTTTTTATCCTCGTTGGAGAGAGTACGAGGCATCGCAAGCCTCGAGGATGATAGATTTTACTTTAGAAGAAACGCAGTGGCAAGAAGACTGGGAAAGTTTATTAGCGACGGCTGCTCAACCCGGAAGTGCTTTAGAACAATTACACGTATTTGCCCTTGCACATATTTTAAGAAGACCTATTATCGTATACGGCGTTAAATACGTCAAAAGTTTTCGCGGTGAAGACATAGGTAAAGTATAATTTAGAAGTATCGTTTTTCTTTTTTTTTCTTCCAAATATCTTATCTTTCCTTCGTATAAGAAGAAACATTATTTATTTGTAGGCTACGCAAGATTCGAAGGTGTCTATCTTCCACTTTTATGGGAACCTTCTTTTTGTACTCGTTCGCCTATCGCATTGGGTTATACGCGTGGACACTTCACAGCGTTGGTCGCTATCGAACCGTACGCGCCGTCTAGAATTCCGCCCATTACCTCTCATGGTGGTGGGAATAGTCCACTTCAACAGATACAGATACAGCAGATGCAAGCTACGTTTATGCCACTGATGGACAGAGAACATAAATTATTACCGATTCATTTCTTGAGCTCGGAGGAGGTAGGCCGTGAAGAGTCTATTTTAAAGGAATGGCTCGACGTGTGTAGAACGGAAGGTGGAATTCTCGTTGCCCAACAAAAATTTCATAAAAGACCTTTACTAGTTGCTCAAATGTTGGAGGAATGGCTTAATCATTATCGTAGGCTCGTGTAAGAAGTATATCGTTATTTTTCAAGAATCGTCCTACGCGTGAAATTCGCGTATCGCGAATCGCAATCGAAACTTACCAATAATTCATGCCTTTTTTTTCTCTTTTAGCCAAACAAACAATGCGCCATTTTCGAGACCAGCAGCCTTACAAGATTACAGTAGCGACGGGGATACGGAGGATGAATAATAAGGTGAAAATGGTTGGAATATTGACTTAAACGAGAAGATCTTTTTCCCATAAATTCGTTGTCAGTGGAACTAGAATTACTTCGCAGGATTTATACATTATGGATTTGTAAAAATGCTATAAGAAAAAAATTTAATTTATTGCACTCACTATAAATGACTGACAATGTATTGTGTGAGCACGAATTTTTAACACCAATACCATTTGATATGTCACTAAGTTTTTGAATCTTTGTTGATTCATCTTTTTTTTTATCTTTCTTTTAGTTATATACGAGATACTTATGAGTTAATATCTAACGATATATTAACTTATTTTGTTTTATATTCGCAGAATATCGGGACTTTTTGATTGGTTTCTTAGTGTTTGATTATAACATCGGTGAATGCAATATATTTTAGCATTTAGTAAGTTCGTAAGATTACTTTTTATGTACCGAGAGAACAATATCGTGTCGTCTGTTCTTTGCTTCTCTTTTATAAATAATTTGGTACATCTTATTCTAAAACGTAGCTATAAATAGAGTGTCCAACGTCTCGCTGTAATCACGAATAGTGCATAGAATAAAATTTTTTTTTAGGAAAATTCGTAATAAAAGTGACACTCTATAATACGCATAAGTGTGATATAATGCATTGTCAATTACAGAATTAAGTTTACAGCTGTACCATCGTATGTACAATCTTGATCACAGCACTCAAGATTTTAACGGTGTATTAAAGAATCTGTCATCTGGGAACGAAATTATTGATATAAAGGAACATCCGTTTTTCCGCTTCGAGAGGTATGCCTTTAATCGAAAATAATTGCAGCTCATTCATGGTTGTAAAGTTATAAGATCATTCGTATTTCTCTTTAATAAATGACGAACGAATGAAAGCATTCGACAATTCTGACACAGATCATGTGATTATTAAAAATAGTAATGAACTTCGTGTACTGTCCTCTAATCACGTAAATTTTGAGCTGTGTTAATTAGCATAAAGCGAAACGATGAAATCGAATACAACGACGGGGGTTTCTTTAGCGAGAAACAGGGTAGAGCGTTGTGTTTTTTCTGTGATCGCTTTCGGTGTGTTGACATAGCGTGATACAAATTTAATTATACTTTCTTCTATATGAGAGAATTATGTGTGAATGAATTATACTATATGGTAATCATGGCGATCAAGACAATTTACATTACCGAGATAGATCTTTTATAAAGTGGTGAAAAGTAAGAAACAAGTAGTACTATGTAAGCACTAAGATTATGCCTGGTACACACCAATGACGTATTCGCAAATGAGCAAATATTTGTGGTACTGGCTCGGCCAAAAGATTAACCCTAATCAAAAAAGTACAAAAAGTCGTAAATGGAAAAGTCATTTCTTTACAAATGTTAAACTGTTTGCTTAACTTTAGTCTCCGTTTTTACTAATTCTAATGTAGTGTCTAGTCCTTTTAGCACTGTCGTTTTTTCTAATCACATGCAATGTGATTTAAATACCAATATGTAATTATTACAAGGCTCGATAACGTACAAGTCAATTTCAAGATATGATTGATATACGTCGTAAAGCAAAGACGCAAGGGTGATTATTGTTATTATTTTTTTTAAGCGCAGTGGTATTGGCTTTCGCTGTGACGTGGTAAAATGAACACTATGTCCTTTTTTCTCTCCTTTTTTTTTGTAATTTTATGACGCTCACGAACATAGTGTCACCACGTGCGATATAATTAAAATATTAATGACTATGCTCTGCAGTTATATTTTCTTTCCAATTAAATGTTTTTCCCTTATTGCCAAAATTTATGGCAGGTGATAAATATAAAGTTTTAAGAATTTAATCAATGCAGATAGAAATCTATATTAATATAGAGTATATGATATAGATTATATTAAATAATATATCAATGTACAATAATTCTAAATAACGATTTATTATTATTATAATTACCGTAATTATTATTATAAAAATCATAATAAGAAATATCGAGTTGAATCAATAAATAGTAGTTTGCTTAATAACCCTTCGAATGCTAATCCCAAGTTTTGCTTTTACTAATAGGCGACTTATCGATTTTTTTTTATATTTATTTGAGATATCGTTCTATTTAAAATATAATAAGTGAATCATTGTAACAAGAAATACGAAGTTTAAATTCATACTTATTGTACATATCGTGAGATCACGTGCAAAAATTTGTATTTTTGCCAACTTTATGATTTAATCCGTCTGCGCGGTAGGAAAAGATTTAGCGAAGAAAAACGTCAAATTTTGCTTGTATTTTTTTGCTGTGATAAAACCTGTTATTATAACTATCAATGATCTGCTATTATTATAGCAAAGTAATAAAAAAAATATTTTATCAGTTATAATTTAATTTATATATTGAATCTAATAAATCTATAAATTATAAAATATTGAAGTGCTCTACTATATTAGGTAGATGTCGTTAGTCGGTTGTTTTCGCTGGAAGTTGTAATTCTGATAAGCTCTTAACTGCACCAGAAATATTTTATTTAACGACCGTGCGATCATAAAAGGCATCATTACGATACAATAAAGATGTGCTACGAAAAAAGAAGCGGTGACAATTTTTTGAAAATTTGTCGTACAATGACCTTGAAAATTATTGCAAATTTTTAATATCTTCTTTTGATATTTAAACGAAGAATTAACGACACGCTCTTACGCACAAACAAATCTTCGGAACATTTAAACGTAACATCGAGAGATCTTCTCGGTCAAATGTCTTTTCTAATTCAGTACATTAATTTTTTAATTCCTGCCGATCCAAAATAATAGTAAATGATTTATCGTTAAAAATCTATAAAAATTTTGACGTTGGAAATCGCACGGTGTTATCGAAATGATGTAATGTACAACATCAACGTTTCTGGCATATTTTATATACATTTATATATATATTCACCGCAGTTATACACTATTTTTACGATACGAAGCTCCAACCCTTACCATACTAGTTTTCAAGCTTTTCCTCATCTTTTCAATTCAATTCTCAATAACTCCTCTACTGGTGGTATTTCAACAGGAAATATCTCAGAAAAATGACGAGTATCTCAATTTCCACATACGGAATTCCACTTTTTACTTCTCGATTATAATTAGTTCTTGTACGAATACTTTCACCGTACAATAAAATTCTTTTTGTCGTGCGTGCCGGCTCCATGATGAGCGAGCGCGCTCTTGCTTACGCTCGTTTTTATAAATATTTGCGTTATTGCAGAACATCGGCTGATTCTTCCAAGCATCTACCACCTACCAAAAAAAAAAAA
>JAITYT010000192.1:965133-983433 GCA_025433975.1 Liostenogaster flavolineata
TTAATATAAATATTCTTGATAGTAATGTCTAATATAGTGTCTAATAACAAAATAAAAATTCTATTTCTATTTATTTATAATAGAGCCAGCTGTGATATTTAAATATTCTAAAGAAGGTGAACATTTTAAGATTATCAAAGAACCTCTTACCTTCCAAGATGAGTAAAAAACTGAAAAAGTGCTCAGATGCTGAAATAACTAATTTATTAAATTCAGTACAGGAAAAGAAAGCTATGATAAAGTTACAACGACTTACAGATGATCAAGTTGAGAATTATATTAATAGATACAACGAGGATACAACAGATTCAGATGAAATATATGATAAACCACGCACAAAAACAAATATTTCAAATAAAGAAGACGTTGCATTAAAAATTAAATTAAGAAGGTCTACCGAACATAGTCATTATAAAATCACTAACGATTCTGATTGTATGCCGAATTCTTGCAAGAAAAAAGAACTTTTAAGAAATAGAAAAGAAGACGGTGATATAACAATGCAAAATAAAAATGAAATACCATGTAAAGTAAAGCGAATTTGTACTGTACCTGCTGTACCTGTAAATTTCAATGATTATAATTGTGAAAATTTATCTAGGTTGAGTACTAACAAAACTGTGACTTGTAACATGAATTATTCATCACGTAACATAAGAAAAAGTATTAACGATGTAGAAGTATTATTTAATACAACTCCAAAAAGTAACAGACATAGTAATGTTTCCAACAAAATTGATGAAGTCAATAATAGATATTCAAAAAACACAAAAAGTAAGTCAATGAGATTATCAAATGTGGTTGAACCTAAACAAGATAAAAATACCGAAACACAAGAAATTACAGATACTCCTAGAAGGAAGATTTTATTTAAATCTGCATCTCAGGATAAGTATGATGAAAGCAAAGTAAATAGTAGCAAAAGTTCGTTGATAAATAAAGAAAATAAAAAAAATAATAAAAATAATTTAAGTCATAGTGATGAGGAAGAAAGCGAAGATGAGGAATTAAATCGAGTATGTAAAAGTATTAAAAAAGTATTTATAAATAAAAATATTTCTACACCGCAACGACAAAGTAAGCAAGACTGTACAGATGTAGAGATTGAAAAGGAATTACATCTACATACACCAAAATCACGTTTAATAAAACAAGATGCTTTAACTCCATCCATGGTAAAAAGAAGTACTGTATTAGTAAAACCAGTAACACCTTTTCAGCAAGTTAGGTCAAAATTACATGTTAGTGCTATACCTAAGTCATTGCCTTGCAGAGAGGAAGAGTTTAATAATATTTATACATTTTTAGAAAGAAAATTAATAGACAAATGTGGAGGGTAAGTGCGATAACTTTACATTTAAAACATATGTTGATATTATTTTGATACATTATTGTTATTACAGGTGCATTTACATAAGTGGAGTACCTGGCACAGGAAAAACCGCTACAGTTAATGAAGTAATTCGGTGTTTAAAGAAAGAAACAACAAAGGGGAAGCTATCAAATTTTGATTTTATTGAAATTAATGGTATGAAATTAACAGAGCCAAGGCAAGCTTATGTTCAAATTTTAAAACAGTTAACTGGTAAGACTTGTAAATGGGAACAAGCACATAAAGCTCTTGAAACACAATTTAACAGCCTAAAATCTAAAAAGTCAATGATTTTATTACTTGTAGACGAGGTAAAATTAATATGATTGATTGCTAACATATTTTAATATAATAATTGTCTAATATAATCATAATAACATATTTATTTATCTTTTATGTAATTATTTATTCTTTTGTTATTATATAATAATATGTTAATATTTATGGGAATGTAGCTTGATTTATTATGTACTAAACGTCAAGACGTGGTATATAATCTATTGGAGTGGCCTACAAAAGCTTCAGCACAATTGGTAGTCATTACTATAGCGAATACTATGGATCTACCTGAAAGAATATTAATGGGTCGAGTTACATCACGTTTAGGTCTTACGCGATTAACATTCCAACCATACAGTCACAAACAATTACAAGAAATAATATTGAGTAGGCTCAAAGTTTCAAATGCATTTAGAAGCGAAGCTGTACAATTAGTAGCACGGTAACTATTAGTTATGTTTATCACATAATTTTATATTCCACTTAAGTTTATTTTTCTTACTTTTATACAATATGGAAAATCAAAATGTTTACATTTCTTAAAATCACATTTTATTGAAGTCTTGTAACGTGTTATTTTTTTTACTGTTTTGTAAAATAAAACTGAAAATATGTGTTGTAAAATGTAATATTCCTTTGGATTAGAAAAGTTGCTGCTGTATCTGGAGATGCTCGAAGGGCTTTAGATATATGTCGACGCGCTACAGAAATTGCAGAATTACGTGAAGGGGAAACAGTATCGATGCAAGATGTAAATCAAGCTCTTTCTGAAATGATAGCAAATGCTAAAATTCAGGCTATAAAACACTGCTCGCAAATGGAACAATTCTTTTTACAAGCAGTATCTGCAGAAGTTATACGAACTGGTTTAGAAGAAGCATGCTTTAAAAATATATACAAACAATTCGAAACATTTTGTCTTTTAGAAGGTTTGTTTGTTATTCTTTCAAAGTGATAAGTAAGAATAATGTAGTAATCAATTAATTTTTCTTTTTTCCATAATCTATAGGTACAAAAACCCCTACGATAACCGAAACACTTGCCATTTGCGGAAGGCTATTTGCTAGTAGACTATTAATATCTGAGCAATCAAAGACAGATATATACCAAAGAATTTTACTAAATATATCGGCAGACGATGTTCATTTTGCCTTAAAAAGGATTGATCTTAGTTGAAATTGCACAGTAATTGTTATTGCACAAGTAAATTGCACAATAGTTGTACTATTTTATTGTTTCCCATATTTTTACTGTAAGTAAATTACAAGTGCCTTAAATGTATGTCTTATTTTTGACTAATGAATATAATGTGTTTTTTAAGACTACAATTGTGTATTTTCATAATTTCTCATACCATTTTAGGACACAAATATAAGAATTGTTTAAAAATTCAATATTGGCATACAATTTCTAACTTTTAATCTTTTCACTAGGGTGGAAAATCCTTATATATTATAAGGGAAGTCTATATTTAGATTTATAAGTGCGTATATACTTCGCTATAAATTGCATAATGCAAAGTACTTATAGATAATCATTGGTTTATCTATTAGTAAGTTTTTCTAGTGTATATTCAGAATTGTTGTTATACTTCTAAATATTTAAATATTTACATATTTACTAGCAGCTCGCACAAATTGTTCATTTATTAAGTTACATTAAATATTAAAGTATGAATATTGAAAATATTGAAGATATTATTTTTATGTTATATAATAAAAAAAAATGGAAAGATATTGTTAGTCTAGCTTCTACTCTTGACAACGTAAAGAAATACAGACTATTTTGGGTACTGCCAACGTTAAATGACTTGTGTTGGATAAATGACATAGTGAAGAATAATGATCTATCAGGGATTGTGAGCATAGGTTGTGGCTGTGGATTATTCGAATGGTTGTTTCAGCAACATTCTGGTAAATCGATGTTAAATACATATTAATATTAGCATTAAAAATTAACTATTTTTATTAGAATATTATATACGAGAATTAATTTCATTACATCATCTGTGTATCATTCTTTTTTTGTTTGAGGTTTGGACGTTATCGGCGTAGAATTAGATAGTTCTTGGTGGCACAGTAAATATTCGCCACCATTACTACTTGAGAACACAATTTTTATTAATGTGACGGAAACAAAGAATTTTTGTGTATCAGAAAAATATGCTCTTTTATTCTGTTATTTTAACGATGGTAAAGCATTTTGTAATTATGTAAAAAATTATGAAGGAAATATAATTTTCGTTATTGGACCTGCAGAAGGTCAAAATAGATACACAGATCCATTGCCATTTGACGAGAAATTTGCAAAATGCAATTGGAAGCTTCTTAACAGTAGAGCAATTATGAATTCAATGAATTACATAACAGTATACAAAAGACAGTAATAAATTATTAAATATAATCAAAACTTAGTCAAAAATTGATATATAAATATAATTAGTAAGGAAATGATTTATTTTAGTTTTTAATTTTGCATCTATATAAAATCCCTGATACAAATAAAATAAAAGGTGATAGATTTTATACTCATTTTCTTTAATACAATAACAAATGATTTTGACTACATTCAAATGTAATTTAAAAAAATTCTACATACATTATAATAATAGATTTTACCAAATATATCAATGTTATTAACATTTAGAACATACACAGTATTTCCATTTTAAGTAATTTTAACTTTATTAATAATTGCCATTATATACACATTGTATCTGTCAAGTGCAATAATGAATAGCAATCATTCATATTTATCGATTTTTCTTTGGAAAGGAGTATAAATATATTTAAACTTTAAATATATGATTAATCAGGTATCGGTAGTGTTTTAAAGTACTTTAGTGCATCTACAGCAGAAGATAGTACTAAATTGTATACAGGATGAATCACTTCGACTCTATTTACATCCGATGGTCCTATTATCAATGGTTGTGGCGAATTTTGTGCAATCGACAAACCACTTAATGCATAACATGTATGATATATATCTCGATTTCTGTAAATGAATGTAATTATACTTATTAAATGACAAATGACATGATGAAATGAACAAAAATAAATAATATATTTTTATAATAAAAAGTATCAGCTTCGTTTAAAGGTGAAACGATCGTTAGATATTTAAATAATAATCTTGATACTATACTTTGAAGGTTTGTCCAAAAGTCCACCACAAAGATGTTGACAGCAAATTAATATATACTCTTGTAAGGCCTCTTGATTGAATAACCAGTAATCGGAATTAAATGTTTTACCCTCCTTTGCAAGAATTGCATGAATCAATGGAAATGATCCACCTTGCCAAAATGAATAACACGCATCTACTAATTTATTGGTACGTCCTTGAAATCCTCCTTCCAAACGCATTTGTTTATTAATTATCCACCTCTACGATCGATAAAACTATTGTTTCCTTTACATTTACATTTTATCGATATAATAATTTGACATTGGCATACCAATAATGATTGTAAATTGCATAGATCAGTTTTTCCAAGGAGAACAAGAGCTGCTAAACCACAAAATGCATATCCTCCATGAGCTTCTATACCAGGACAAGCTCCAAATCCTCCTTCCCAAGTTTGACATTTAGCTATCCATTCTTCCGTTCCTTTGAACATTTCAGGAGTATATATATTTGTAAGTGTTGCTACGGCAATAGCACAATATACTCCTCTTAAATCTACCTCTCCATCAGCGTGTATGCTAAAAGCACCATCTTCTCCTCGCAGAGACAATAGGAAACGGCAGAGTCCTTTTCTGGAATTACCGCATCCTTAATTATAAGAAACAAAGTACGTAATTGGTAATTTAATTTCAGTAAGAATTCCATTATAATTTCACTGAATATTTATCCATAGCGACAACTGGGTCTGCACAGATTCCAAGACATTTTTGAAAATTAATTGACCCAAATGTATTTAAGGTCAAAAATTTAAAAACAGATAATATAATTATAACATATATTATAACTCAATGATTAGATGAATTATATAGTGTTCACGTTTTCAAATTACCCTTACTGATAATTATTAGAATTATAAACTTAGAATATTGTATGATCAGATAATGAAACTATGTACCATACCTATCTATTACTTTATATGCCTCAGCCGTCCCAATAATACATAAGGTATTGACAGCAGCATATGTTGTTGCTAAATGAGGATATTGTCCTGGACCACCTCCAAAACCTCCTTCTGGTGATTGACATTTAGCTAAAAAGCCAGTGATTTTTGAATACTCATCGTTTTCTAAACGCTCTCCTAACACTTGCAGCGAATGAAGTATCCAATAACATAACCAAGGTCTGCTAGAATCTAAACACTGAAAAAAAAAATATATATATATATTTGTATGTATATATGCACAAACATTCATGCATTAAAATAATGTTGCTTTTATTGAGCACACGAAGAAAAAAAAAACTATTAAAATTGCTTTTCATATTAGAATATGAATACTTTATGAAACGATCATTAATCAAATTTTATCCATATCTGTTTATACGCTCCTTATATATTTATATATTTAATTTCAATATTTAACAACATTTAACAAATGTAAACATAAAAGATACCTCGTAAGACTGATTCAGATGAACGAGTGATTTCTTTAACAGTTTTATATGTTTGTGCCTATGAAGTACCGGTTCCTTATTTAATTTGTATAAATGTAGTACATCAGTTTCTACACGACTCTAAAAAATGAGTTATACAATTTATAAATTCAAAAAGTTTGTCAATTAAACGTTAATACCTTCTCACAAAACTGTTTTACCTGTTCAACTGTTGCCTTTGTTCTAAAATTTTCTTCATCCTGAGTTTCTTTTAACAATTTATCGTAATTTCTACTACTAATAATATCTTCCTCATCGTTATTATGTGTTGAAGTCCACATAATCTGTTCAATGGATACGTTTAATAATAAATATTATTAATATATTCGTAAATATTAAATAAAATCTTAAAAATAAGGTTAAGTTACAATGTACATAGGTTTATCGTAGTTATTGCTAATTAATATTGATAACTTTTACACTTGTTTTTTCGTTTACATCGTCAAAAATTGTCTTACCTTTTCACGTAACTGAAAAATTAAAGCAATAAAATATTTATTTCCCAGATAGTCAAAATTATTGCTGGAAATCAGTACACTACGTTTCCCTAGTTCTTGCTACAGAGTTATTACTAAGTTTGTAGTAATATCTAGTCACATAACCAAAAATCTGATAACCGAGGATCTGCTTATGAACGACGAAACAAGGCGATGCGATGGTATTGAAAATGTGACTTTTCCACGCAGTTCTCCATATTGGGAACTTGAGCTTGCAGTTGCGTACAGCTTGTTGTTAATAACCTGTGGATTTGTGTGACTGAAAGATAACTTGTGAATTTAAGTAACTTAAAAATAAATTGAAAATATAATATCAACAACTTTCGGACAAGAATCCGTGTAGCGAGCAAATCGCATTACGACAAATTATATATGTTCGTTGATGGAAAATGTTTTAATCGTTTTTGAAGGTTAGGTATGAAATATGCATATTTTAAAGATTATTTAAAGGAGATATTATCGCATTATATTATTCTACATTGATTTTAAATGCAAATAAAATTTGAAAAATTAATACACGTTGATTTAATCGGTTTATTTATAATATACAATGAATATCATAACTGTGGATCAAGAATTTATACCAACTAATTTTATTATTTGTGAATTTTATGAAGAAATTACTTATTTCTGTTGGAACAAAGATAAACTTGTCGTATTTCCAAGTAAGAAGCAAGAGCGCTCATCCGTATTAGACATCCTTACAGCACCCGGGATAATCAAGAAAATACAGTGTTTTTCTGGTAGAGTTTTCTTGACATGTATACCACACGGCATTTACAAATTTTCACGAAAGAAAGAGTTTGTTGTCCTAAGTAACAGCGCAGTAGAAATTACTGCTGTTTTTTATGAAGTACTTACCGTTAAAAATAATTATTTATACAAAAATAATAAGCAAGAGAAATCCAGTAAGATGTTGTTCAGAATCTCTAAAACTCAAGATGATAATGAGATCTGCACCTTTCCGTTGCTCGCCGAATATACTAAATATGAATTTAGAAATGTTTTATTAAATGCAGAAGGTGCGGAAGATTCAAATTTGTGTGTCATTGCGAATAGAGAAAAGCTGTATAAATTACAAGATGACGTAGTACAATTAATTTATTCTTGTGAAAGTCCCATTATTGATATTATGCCTATTCAAAGAGATGGAAAGACTATCGGATTGATGCTTATTAGAAAAACAAACACTGTCGTTTTAATGTATCCAAAGGATAATAAATTATCTTACGATAACGTATATCTTGACACTAAGTTCGAAGCGCTTTATGCTGAAATTAGCGAAGAAGATCAATTGCGAGGTACAATGAAGATTATTTATGCTGACAAATTAAAATTATATTATATAAAAAAGTCACTTTCATCTGACTCAGTTGAAGTAGTAAAAACAGAATTTAAGAGTTTTTTCTGTTTTCAATATTATAAACCCAATGTACTGTTGGGATTGACTGCACAGAAAAAATTATGCGAAGTTCCTATTAATGTCCCAGAAATTTCCTTTACTGTACAAGACGACTGTTTTATTAATCTTTACAGTAATATGTTAGTAGGAGCAGAATCGATCGTTGAAAAAATATGTGAAAAATCAAAGGAACTGAAATTCTTAAATAATACGTTGCAGATAGAAGAAGATAAAATAATTAGGATAAATTTATATTCATATAAAAGAAAAATAGAAATATGTCCAAAGATGTCAGTACATAGAATTGCAAATCGATTGTTTCTTACAGTACATTTTGAAGATAAATTATATAAAAACACGTACATTATTCTTTCTGTAAAATCGAAACACGAAAGGACTTTTTGTATAAAGTCAGTTTTTAAATATGAAAGTACAATTGAAATATATATTTTGGAAAATAAATTGTCTCATCCTTTAATCATTAATATGGATTTAATTACATTAATGAACGAAGGGTGTCCATGGTATGTTGTAAAGAATTTTGTAGTCAATTCAATTCCAGAAAGAGAGAAGGATATCCAGCATAAGAAAGATAGAAAGAGTTTTATAAGAGCCAAAATAAATTTATTGAAAAGTTTAATAGAGGAACAAAAGTTGGATATGGAAGAATTATCTAAAATTAAAAACAGTGTACGAAAAGAAATATATAATACGTAAACCCAAAGCATGTATAAAACTGGAGTTTTTAGTATTTATAAAATTAAGATTTTATTCGTAATTTACAATTATTTACAAAAATGTACATATATAGTAAATACTACAGGTATACTAAAATTTAAGATCGATTAATTTACATTAAGATTAAGATTTTTAATTTTTATAATAAGACATTAATGCAATTTAATATTAGACTTAATAAGAAACTAATTATTAAGAGAATTATTTTTTCAAGCGTATTGTATAGGCGTAAGAGATATTTAGGCCAAGTTTTTTTGTTTTATCTTATAATTTTATCTTCATCACTGTACATTATTAATTTTATATAACGTTTTGCGCTTTCTTTTTTTATTGAAATATGTATATTGTCGATGACTAATCAACGATATCATTATTTTTATTTGGAATAAATTAAGACCAATTAAAACAATGAGCAGAGATTGACTTTTGCAGAAATGCATTTTAAAAGAACTTTACAATTTTTCTGATACAGGCACTTCTACGATGCTGCCAATACTGCAGCTAGAAGTTTTTTTCAGATTCTTCGCTGCATTCCTGAGACTACTAGGTGTTCTAGGAGCACCGAGCCGATCTTGAAAAGCTTCCAGCGATCTCACACTTTTCTTCGAACCACTGCCTGCGCGTTCTCTACTTTTGATACCGTTGTCGGAATCGCGTCTCCACAATTTGGAAAAACACATTCTAAAGTTCTCGGAATAGACACCGTAGAGAAGCGGATTGACTATTGTATTTAATTGCGCTATAATGAACGCCCAAACGAAATGATGCGACCTTAAAAAGAAATTCATATCGTCGGTTGGTCTTCTGCTATCCAAATATATCAGCAGTATGACGATTGTGATCGGTAACCACATTATCAGTACGGTTATAACGTTCAAAAGTAAAATTCGTACAGCCCTGAGGTGCTTATGCAGACGAATTTCTTCGTGTTGCGAGAGACTGCCAATTCTAGCTTGACGTCCCACAGCAGAAGTTGTAGATAATTTCCTTCCAGCCCAAGGTATCAACGTTCCAACTACCGATAATTCGGAATCTCTTCTACCGACTGTGTTTGAATCTAATCCCTGCTTATAAAGTAATAGAAAAATTTAAAAAATACGTTAGAAATCCGTCGAATTTGGGAGCATCAACTGTACAGGTCAGTAAATGGGGTCGTTATAGAGAACTTGAAGACTGTTTAAACGAGTGTAACGAAGAAAAAAATCTTATTGGTGGAAAATATTTTTATAACGAAGCATATTTGAAATTTGAAATGGCCAATGACCTTTTTACCTGCGATACGCACGACACAGCCCATCTACTTCGAGTGCTGAGAATTTTTTGGAAGATCCGTTGATAATGGTAGACCAGCAGGGATATTGGTAGTAGACAAGCGATCACGATGACGGGAATAGTGAAACAAAGCGGTATGTTCACGAAGTTGCTTCGTGGAAAAGTTAACGTACATATCGTGAAACCTCCTGAAACTGTCTAACATTATCGATAAAATTGTTAAATTTCGAAAGTCGAAAAGTGTGCAAGTGAAAGTCGTATTAAAGTAATTTGGAAATATTTTAACTTGGTACCAGTAATCTATACCTTCGGTTTGAACCAAAAGGCAACAGGCAGGAAGAGAATAGAAGCGATGATCCACATGGCTAAACTAGCGATTAGCACTTTGCTTGCCGTTAAAGTGCTTCTATACGGAGCCACTGCCAAACATCTGTGTCTGTCCATAGAAATGAACGTTAACGTCCATAGAAGAACAAAGCCGCAAACGAACTAAACAAGAAAACGAGAAATACCGTTTCGAAACGAACTTATCTAATAATTTGATCTATATATAATAGATATAATTTAAATATGACAAATGAAATTATATACGTTGTATTTGAGAATTATTTTCTTTTTCACACTGGACCAAAGATATCGAGAACATGGTAATTTCGATCAGAATTCTTAAGTAAACGAGCATTTTCAAGTACCGCGATATTGTTCATTCGCTTTAAAATACTTGCTCATTGCCACGCGACAAAGACAATTCGCAAAAGCGATCATTGCTTTTGGAACAGACGTAAATTTATGCAGTAATGTATTTATAATCACCCTTCGAGAACGATCGCAGCCTTGATCCGTAAAAGGTTTATCGAGTGGCAATATTGCACCCTTATTCCAACAACTATAAATAAGTCTTTGTACGTAGTTTCTCTTTCTCACTCAACGGAACCGAGCTGAATCTTGTACTTTAAGAATTCTTTGCCGATACGATCTCCAGGTACCGCGACAGTACTTGGGACAACGATGAAAGGATGCAACGACTCTCAAAGACCGAAGGATTCGAGTATCGATTCAACATCGCCCACAGGTTTACCTCTGAATACGGAAGTAATCTGCACACCGTCTCGCCCAGTCGCCAAGATTGCATCAATCTGGTATAAGCGATTGCCGGCACGCCGAGTGTGAAGAGTAGATCGGCGGCGGCCAAGTTCACCAGGCATAGATTCGTGGGCGTTCTCATTTCCTTGTACCTGAGTACGCAGCCGGCTATTCCCAGATTCGCGACGACGCCTATAATGAACGTGATTGCCAGCACCGTTACCTAAAATCGAGTACGATTCGTCGTTTAAGAATACATCGTTTTCATCGTAGAATCACACGGAGCCGAGGAGACCACCCGACCCGGAGTTGGTCGCTGTGATTCTAATTCGCGCGAGACTAGATGGATTGGATCCTTTCGTCAAGAACGGTCAACGCGCCCATCGAGATAAGACGCAAGAAGATCTCGAACCCAAGGCGATCTATCGTTTTCGTTTGAAGAGAAGAAGAGGACGAAGTAACGTCGTATTTATACGAATCAATTCATATAACATATTTTTCGTAATTTGCCCAGTTGGTAAAAGGTCATTGATAACGAGGGTAATCGCGTCATCGACTCGAAATAAAGATATATTATAAAATTAATCGTTTTAATTCGACGGAAAGATACGACGTTACTTACCGGTCCTCCTAACAAGTCCAATGCGACGATCGTTACGTAGATATGCCATAGTTTTCAATTTTTTCCCTTAAGGTTTCCATCGTTCCGAAGAAAGGATAAAAAGAAATATCCCGGAAGTTATCGTGGAACTCGATCTTAGTAGCATGACTGGCATAACAGCAGTTTCCTGCCGCGATGTCCCCCGTTTTGCTGAATTACGATGTTGGTCTTTCAAAGGATTAGCAAGCTGCTACTACTCATTTCGAACAGATTAGAGGACGTATTGAACGCGAGAGCAATTGAAAACGTTGCTAGGGACGTTCGTTCGAAAATCCGTTGGATGATCGGACGTAGAGCGAACCGTCTCGTACCTTCGAGACGCTTTCAACGAGGATCGCAACGGTTTACGTACGCCAGACGTTCCGAAGGTATGTATATCGCCTTAGCGGTCTCGTTCTTCCTCGCGAGAAGGTAAGTGGGTCCGTACCGAGCTCGCATTGTTCCTCCACTATCCCTAATGAGATGTGCGTCTTTGAACGATGGCACTGCTAATTAAAAATTGTAGCCTTGACAATAGCGAGGTTCGCGAAGGCTCCTCGCGTTTTCACCCTCATGGAAACGTCTTAAGTGCGCCTTATGAGATTCGTGGCGAGACGATGCTTCAGAACGATCATTCTAACGCGAAACGATCGTCGATAGGTCTTGAACTACGTTCTTTCGTTAGCTCGCCGTACGGAAGGGATGTATTTTCTTTTTTTTTTAATTTAGTCACCGATATCGAGTTATGGTTATTGTTTTAATTTATCGTACAAGACGAGTGACTTCAGCCAGCGATGTGTCTGCAAGATCGTCTTAATAAATACTGATAGCTATCGATAAAGGCGACGATATTCGAAGAATTTGGTCAATTCGCGATGAAAATCGGGGAAAGAATGACGACGACGACGATGGAAGGGCCGTGTGGAATAGATAAGAAGAAGAAAGCACCGAGGTATTTCTGCTCCGCGATTAACACTAAACGTACTTTCGTAAGGGTCAAATGATCCCTTACGAAACAGACGTTGATTTTTAGAAAAGAAAATTGTTAATTTATGGAAGGAAATAATGTACAACATATATTAATAGAGTAGTCAAACATATATTTCCATTTTTATAAGCAGTATAAAGAATTAAAGTAAACTTTGAAAAGGGTCATTTGACCTCGCTTGGTACGTTTAGTGTCAAGAGATATTCGAAGCCGTATATTACGATGTAGAAGAAAACTCGTAACTTACCTCTAGACCGGTGACGCTCCTTCGATCTCCAAACTGGCTGTAGTAGGTGAAAAAGTATCGCGTACCCGATTCTTCATCCACTCCCCAGATATAGGATGAATTCATCTTTAAAACTTATGGTTCTTTTCTTTTCGCTTCGAATCCGTGTCAAGTTACGACGATGTCCAAATCCCACGTCGTTTTTACAGTTCGTAACTTCTTCATGTTTGACGTAAAATTTGATTATCTATCGACGTTCACGATTCGTTCGAGTCTCTGAAACGTACGACAATTTTCCTAATGAAAGGCCATTGGAACGAACATCTTCGATCGTTGATATTTTGAAATGTTTTCTTTCTCGTATCGACATAGGTAATGCGATCGATATATGTAAACACGAGGGTCGGAAGAAGCTCAAATAAAATCGGTAGATTATAAGAATTAAACGAATGTAACCATAATTATATTCGCAAGTTTATTACCCGATTGGGAAGCGACATTTATTACAAACCGCAACACAAAGTTTGCAAGCGTGTTCTTGAGATAGAGGCCAACTAAAAGATAATTACGTGTGTATCGATTGACTTGGAGGAAATATCGCGGTTGATGAAAAAAGGCTCGGAGGCTAGATTTTTCGCTTTAACAGATTTTTCTTTCAGGGAGGATGCACCAATTCACGATGAAAGCTTCCGTGTCAAGGATGAACGAACGCTTTGACGGGCCAAGTCGTCGATCTGAGCAAGATATCACCGACTTCGTAACGTCCGAAGCGACGTAAGTTTCACAGATCGAATCGATGTCTCGTCTTTAACGCAAGAAATGATTCTTAGACAGATTTTACGAAGAAAAGATCCGGCATATACGATCTACGTTGACCAATATCGCGTCTGACGTTGATAATGAAAATCGTTTTAAAGTACTAATTGGCGTAACGAAGTCGACATAATGCAACGTACATCGATGTCTTATCTCCATTTTTTTCTTATTTATCCAACCTTGACCAAAGTAAAAAGACTTCATGAAAGCTTCTTAGTTTTCAGTGAGCTCGATCGTCGATGGATTTATAATGCTAATTAATAGTAAGTTCGCGCCGAGAAGACGACGGACTTCGGACGGGAATCTTTTTGGCGATATGGTCTATCGTAAGGGCACGAGATTGTTCGAGAAGCTAAGGTAGGCATTATTCTGTCCCTTGCCTTTTCTACATTCCACTTTACTTAACATAGGCTAGTAAAGTTATTGTAGGATCGTCTCTCTTATCGTTACATGCACGATTTCACTTTTTAGAACGCATCGTTAGTTTTCCAGTTCGTGAGAATTCTTTCGTTCCATGATCATCATCGTCCTTCACTCTCATCATTTTCGACTTAATTCTATTTACTTCTTGTGCTTGTTTGTTTGTTTATTTGTCACTTTTAACGTTAATTTGATGTAGGTCTCTTTCGAAGATTTGATCTTTTTGATTGAAATGTTTCGATACGTCGAACATGGGTGGTTCAAGTCGTTTTATCCTGTATATTGTAATACGAGTTTCAACAAGGGATATCGAGTCTATGTTAATGTTTCTCTCTGTGAGACAAATGCGATGGAATTATCGGGAACTAATGAATTTCTATACCCACACAATTTAGTGATTAACATTTATATATATATATATATATATATATATATAATGTCATACGTTTTGGCGTATCTCTCATAAGCGAGACTTTTAATGGGTCAATATGTTTATTCTAACTTCGACGAGAATCGCCCGAAGCCCTTTAAATATTATGCAAACACTGACCGTACGCACGACCATAGAAACGAGGGGAAATATTGCCACCGGTGCATCCCTTCATTTGCTGGTGTCCTTTGGTTAATATCTCAGGAGTTCCATCGATCGTAAACGAAAACATCGATGTTTAAAAAAATCTTACTTCTCCTCGTTCGCCAGCTGAAGAATTCGGATCGAATTTAAAGGAATTAACAGTATAAAGAGGAACAGAGAAATATAAAGTAAAATGCACCTTATTATGGAAGAAAAAAGAAGATTTACGATCTTATTAGATCAGGATTATAATAACAAATAACAATCGATATATCGAAAACGAGTAAGAAGAAACTATGTACTAATGATTAATCAAATCCCACGGACGTCGATTCGCTTTCACGCGTAGAGGGTATCGAGAATGTACGATTATTATTTTCGTTCTTGTTCTGTTTTTTTCTTCGGCCGTTCGACTCGTCAATTCCAAGCAGAAAACTCCAATTCATCGTAATGAATTCGCCCTTCCAATTCCCTTCGCCATCATCACGTTCGAAGAGAACTCCAATAAATTCGCTCGCATCCTTGAAAAAACGTCGTTCAAGCTTTTAGAGCAAGTTTAGCGATTACAGAAATAATTGTCGATCTTTGAAATGTTTCGAAACACATCGAGTCTATTTAGTTGATTTACTACTTTACGTTACGTCGTTGCGTCGACAAGTTTACTTTTGGAAATATTAACCTTTGCAGAGAAACGGCTTGTCCAATTAACGTGGAACTCCTAAATAACGTTTGGAACTTCTTGTCGGGCAAATCGAAAGTAAGAAAATTATCGGTGGAGCTACCGACACAACCTATCAACCGTTTTCCGGTAGCTCATTGGCACGAGGCTGATAAGAAAAAGTCCACGAGTGAACTCCGTACAAACGAGATGAGAACGAATAAAGTCATCGGTCCAAAGCCGTATTGGTTTTGCTTTCGTGGAAACCGAAGCAATACGCACTAGAAAGGAAATCGAATGGACAGCGATTGGTGCGACTGTTAGACAACAATAGAATCTATGTGCACGTGCCACTAGGTCATTTGAAAATGTCGAAGACATCGTCGTGTATCGCACGTTTGGCAAGAAAAAAAAATAAAGAAAATACAAGCTATCGTCATCGATAAATCAAAGAAGAAAGAACGTGCGATTTCATTTAAACATTTTCTCATTCGCGTATCATCGTAGAAGAAAAATGACGTCAGTTGGTTTACCAAAGTTTATCGCATCCGGGAATATTCGTCATATTTATCTCGCGCGACTGCATATTTCTTCCGTTATTCTTATTCCGTTATTTTCTATATTCTATATTCTATGTCAGTATTCTATATCCGTTATTTTTCGAGAGATCTCGTTGATAAACTCGACGTAACAGAAATACCGCCAATGAAATTCGTGTTATTTGGAGAATTAGAATAGCCCACAGTTGGCACAAACTCGAGCGAATTTGGTGTTCGTAGTTCTATTCGACGCTGTTCTTTCGCTGGCGACGTCTTCGGCATGGCCAGCGACGATCCAGATGAAAATCTCACGAGACGCGCGGAGTGACGGCGAACGACGGACGGCGGCTGATTCACAAAGGGCCACAAACACGTTTTACGTTCGATTCGAACGAGTTTCCATGGAATCGAGACGTTACGTGCCTTCCGCAAATTGTCGTTTTCTTCTCGGCTTTTCGACGTTACTCTCGTACACAAGCGCATACCCACGCGCGTGTTTGTCTTCTCACAAACGGTTGCTTCGACATTTACACGTCTAAACTTGGCGTCGAAGATTTATGATCGGTAGGAGATTCGATCCATCGCTAATTCTGTTCCCTTTCTGCGGTACGAGACTCACTGACCTCTTCGCAGCGAGCTACGATTCTTTCCGTAGCTTTGGTATTCGTTTATCAAACGCGAGTCTGCCATGTCGATTCTTCGGTCGATCGATAAATTGATCGAAACTGTTCGAGGGACTTTCGCGTCAATTTTGAGAATTATTCCGTGCGTACGTACGTCTCGTCTTTCGATATCATTATTTATTAAATGGGTTTAATAAATGGATCAAACGACGGAGACCGAAGGAACGATCGATTATCGAGGCAGTTCCTTTTCTTGATGCGAGCGCGAACAAGATATATTCGTATCTGCATCGTCTGATCGATTCGTAATAACAGCGACCGACTTCGCTACAATAACGCATTCAAAAATCATCGAAAACTAAACTTTCGAATATTCTAGGTCTCACGCACTTTTTCTAAATTTTCTAACGTGCTAAACACAAATCAATCGAGCGAAATAAAAATCATCTCGAGCAGCCGTTTCAAAGTATCGTATTATTTATCGCATATTTTAGAAATTATTTCGAATTTTAGAAGAGACGCTAAGAGAGACGAACTTTTTTCTTTAATTTTTTTCTCCGACAACATCTAACGAAGTTCGTGCCTGATTCGCGCATCGTAATGGTGGTAAACACGAATCGATCGAACAAAATAAAAATTATTCCACGAACCGTTTCAAAGCATCGCAATATTAAATTTCGCCAACGTCTAGAAGAGACGCTAACAAAGAGAAACATCTTTCTTTTATTCTTTCCTTCGACGAACATCTAACGCAGTTCGTACCTGTTTGGCGCGTCATAAAGGAACTCTTCTAAACGACGCGACAGTAGAGTCGTGGGTAGCCTACGTTGGATTCGTGAAAGTCGATCGACGTTGCGTTGACGAGCGGCAGCGACAATAGAAACGAAATTATAGCAATGGACCGTGGTTAAACGTCAATTGCACGTTACGAGCAATTATTCCCTTCGATGCGAGTGGCATTTATCGGTTGTTGCACGTTATCGGTAATCGTTCGTGTCGTCGCGACGTTACGACTTTTGAATTCGCGATGGATCTTTCCTACCTACGTTGGAACACGTGCCTACGTGCAGTTACGCCGATTCCGCATCCAATCCGATCGATTCGAAGGGACGATTTCGACCTTACAGGTTAACGACCCCTTTTCCGTTCCATTCTTCTCGACGATCCCCGAGAAAAATGACACCAATCTCAGGACGCGCGATATTCTTCCAACGTAACGAAGTACAAAGGAACGAAGTTCGACATTGCGTCATCAGTCCGGAGAGCATAGTTTGATCCTAGTTTAAACTAACAGCCATATATAACTTCCCCTGCCTAACGTTTTGATCTGTTACAGAGATACGCGCGTCGAACTGGAGGAACAAGCGAATACAGAAGGATCCAGAAGTCGTTCTTTTGAAGAATACGACGTGTACCACGGACGAGGTGATAATTGAGCCGTTCAGTGCACACATCGATTAACTCCATAAAACAAAAAGTGGAGTAATGCGATGAAATTAGGAACATTGCTTTATAAAATTCCTTTTATAATATAAATTCAAATGAATATTTAT